>LTAE01014439.1:0-11435 GCA_001647135.1 Pontederia paniculata | reverse complement strand
CCCCCCTCTTGGTGCCAAGTGATCCTACACTTAAGACTTCATATGATACTCACATAACATCATAAAATAAGAAAATATAATTGCAAAAGTTTGAAAATGTATAACATTGAAGTTATCAAAATAGGGTTGAGTTACTACATGTCGCGAACTTTCTACACATGCCATTATCAATTCCATGAGGTTATGGTTCACATCACAAATCTAACTATGAGTGTAGGTCAATTTTCATAAACTTCCGGGGATAACAACTAAGTATCATGATCAATGAGATTATAGGTGCTTCAATGTTCAATACACAAGAAAGGTACTCTTATCATCATGCTATGTCACACAAAAAGAAAAGAAAATACAATGCATGTGACTTTCGAACTTTTCCTTTGCGCAAGAGGGAGTACACATTTTTCTTTTGCTTTGCTCTTTTTCTTTTTCTCTTTTTCTTCCTTTTGAGCATTTTTTTTATTTGAGCATTTTTCCTTTGCTCTTTTTCTTTTTCTCATTTTCCCTCCTTGTGAATGCATTCATATGTATGCACAATGCATACAACACACAAAATAATAACACAAGAATGGTTTAGTATGTTCCCGCGACTGAGTACATGGGTTCCCTGCCATCAGTCTTTGCCCTATGGATCTTCTCATTTCCCTTTTTTTGTGAACTTAAATTAAGAAATTGTGCAATGCACCCGTGCTTAGATGAAAATTCTCTTAACTACTTCCACTCAATTTTCAACCCACAAAATAGATTATGACGTTAGTTTTCACCTCTCTTCTTGCTTCTATCATATGAGGTCCTTACACATGCGTGGAGTAAAACAATTCATAACACTTCAGCATATCAAAAAGTTCATTTCGAAAATACTTGCAATAGCATTCCTAGCAAATGTGAAGTATATGATATATAAGAGTTATGCATTCTTCACTAGGGGATCATACATGCAAGGGTTCATGGCAAAATGAGGCAAAAAAGCAAAAGGTAAGAAATTTGAAAATGCATGTGAGCGACTAGACACTAACTAACTCTACTCCCGCAAACTTAGCATAAACATTGCCCTCAATATTTCAAAAGAAAGAAAATGTACTAGATATGGGATGGAGAAAGCTCACATGCTCCATGTGTAGGAGGAGAGAACGGAGATCAATTGGCTCTTCCTCTAGTCCTTGGCCCTTTTATTCCTCTTCTCTATTTTTCAATTAATTTAGTGGCTGCCCAGAAGTGCACACATATTTGGGAGGACCCGTATTTATTTTGTATATATGCAGATAAGGTTGTTCGCACATGTGTGCGAGAGGAGGAGATCAACATGATTTTGAGCCACTGCCATGATCAACCAGCTGGAGGGGTCTTTGGACCAAATAGAACAGCGGCAAAGGTACTTGAGTGCGGATTTTATTGGCCTACACTTTTTAAGGATGTTCAAGAATACTGTAAATTCTGTGATTAGTGCCAAAGTTCAGGTAATATATCTCACAAAAATGAATGCCTTTGAACAATATCATATTCTGTGACATTTTTGATGTTTGGGGGATTGATTTTATGGTTTCTTTTCCAAAATCTTTCAGAAATGAATACATTTTAATGGTCGTGGACTATGTGGAGGAAGACAGTCATAAATTTCTTGAGGAAGAATATTTTTACACATTTTGGGGTCTCATGGGCTATTTTTAGTGATAATGAAATTCACTTTGCAAATAAATTATTTGAGAAACTGCTGAGTAAGTTTGGGGTCACTCACAGATTGAGCATGCCCTATCATGTCCAAACCTGTGGGTAGTTTGAACTTTCTAATAAGGAACTCAAGAGCATCCTGGAGAAAAATATTAATTCTTCTAGGAAAGATTGGTCACCCAAGTTGGATGATGCTCTATGGGCATACAAAACAAACTTTAAAACACCCTTGGTATGTCTCCCTATAGGATAATATTTGGCAAGTCTTGTCATTTACTTGTTGAACTACAACATAAAGGTTATTGGGCAACCAAATTCCTTAATTTTGATCTTGTAAAGGTTGGGGAGGAAAGATAGTTGAAACTTAATGAATTAGAGGAATTTATAACCCAGGCCTATGAGAATAACAAGTTGTATTAGGAAAAAATTAAAATATGGCAAGACTGACATATAAAACAGACTGAAAGTTTGTTTGGTCAACAAGTTCTCCTATACAACAGTAGGCTGAGACTTTTTCTTGGAAACGTTAGGTATAGATGGAGTGGACCCTATGTGATAAAAGATTGTACACCCCAAGGGGTGGTTGAATTTCTAACTTCGGATGGAAAACAATCTTTTAAAGTCAATGGCCTTAGAGTGAAACATTATACAAGGGGAGGTTTTCAGGCACAAGCACTCCTGTTAGATCTATTGGAACCTTGAATCTAACTAGAGGAAGGTCAATGCTAAACACTATAAATTAGCAGTTCTATACATATAGGTCCTTACTCTTTTAGGAATTTTTCTTTGGAGTTTTATTTGAATTTAGGTTTTATTTGGAATTTTTAAAAAATAAAAGACAAGAGGTTTGATAGCCAGGCTCAGATGATGATGGAGATGTGAGTCCATCAGGACAACATTGAGGACAACCTTCGATGGCATTCTTCTCTCCGACTATGCCGCAACCACCACCACCGCCTATGGACTAGTCTTGTTGTACTTTTTTTCCTTTTTCTTTTAGTTGCATTTTGTTTTGCATTTTGTATCAACTCCTTCAGCGAGAGCTTTAACATTGAGGATAGTGTCAAATCTATGGTTGGGGGAGTGTGCATTTCATGCATTTTGTTTTAGTGCATTATGTGTGCATTTTGTTTAATTTATCAGGTTGATGCATTTTCGTGAGTCAGTATGCAGGAGTATGAAAAAGTTTGGAAACCATAAAAATTGTGTCATCTACTAACCCTTGCTTATTTTTTGCTTTACTTATAGTATATTTTCTAGAGCTGACTAGTATGATCTATGAAATTCGAGTGTCTTATTTTCGAATGCAAATCACATGTGTGTATTGGGGTGTTGATTTCTATGGAATAGAGTTATGACTTGTTAGACCACAAGTTCCTTTCAATTTTAGTGTAATTGAGTATACATACTTACAGCCTTTTTATTGAATTCTTAAGTATCTTTGGATCTTATCGATTAAGAAAGTTGAAATACAAAAAGTTGAAAAGTTGAAAAAAAATTCAGAAAAAGAAAGAAAAAATATTATGGGCAAAGGAGTTAAATCAGCCCCTATGTGTTATTCAGAACCTGGTTGTGTTCGTGAAAGTAAACCCGTAGGGGTTCATGCTTGGTGATCTAAGACCAACTAGTCTAGGATTCATCGATGGAAAGCCTGCTACATGGACCACCTTGTGCAAATTGGAGAAGCACCTAAGTGCTAACTTAATTGCCTTGTTTATTAGAACTCGAATAAATACTTATGATATGGATTGTTCTATATTATAAGCTCCATGATACTTTTGCCGTCAACATTAACGTTGTAAATTGTTAGACTCTGTCTTTAAGATGTAAGTGACTATATTTAAACTGTTTATGAATCAAAACTTTGTGAAGCATGAAGATAGGTGAAAGTGAATTGCTAGTGAGAAGCAGGAGAGAAAGGGTGCGAGGAAAGTATTGGTCTACATAACCGATGTTATGATAGAAGAGTCTTGAGCATTTGCCATAGAATTTTGCTTGAGGACAAGGAAGCATTTAAACTTGGGGGAGTTTGATGCGTAACAATTTAGTCATATTTTCCCTATCATTTTTATCTCATTTTTCATGCATTATGTTAGCATACGACTGCATTTATTATATATTTCATTTGTTTATTATTTTCCCCAGTCAGAGTCTACATAACTAATATATTTTGTATGTTTAGAGCACTAAATGGCTCGACGGGAGAAGGTCATTAAAGTCTGGACCAAATTCGGAGCCAAAATGCACAAGTATAAAATTCAAAGCATCGGTCACGGCCGTGACAGGCTTGTCATGGACCGTGACACAGATAAGGAGAAAAGTATAGCTTCGGTCACGATCATGAAATTTGTGTCATAGCCCATGATGTAAAGATGATGAATAATAATGCTTCGGTACTGGCCGTGAAACTTTCATCACGGGCCATGATTTCGAGAAGAAATATACTGTTCGTTCAGATTCGTGCTGAGATCGTGACACGCTAAAGTTATTCAGTCACGACAGTGACATTGCTGTCACGGGCCGTGATGCATTTTTGAAAAAAAAGAAAAGTGTTTCAGTCACGGCCGTGATACTCAGATCATAGTCCGTGACCTGTATATGGCCAACTATCACTGTTCGGTCACGGCCATGACATTTTTTCATGGCTCATGACATGACCCGCGCCCAATTATAGTGTTCGATCACGGTCATGACAGAATTGTCACGGGTCGTGATGAAGTCCTTCATGCGCAATTCTGCACGATTTAGGTCGATTTCAGGTCTATCTTCGACGATCAAGATCTACTCCTGAGCCTAATCTTCCCCTAGACGATTTCCCTCAATTCTAGGTTTCTTTCCACATATAAATCGCCCTCAAAACTTCATTTGGGGGGATGCTTCATGCCTAGGAGAGCCTAAAGAAGGAGAAGACAAAGTGCTGTCGGATCGTCGACTAGAAGGTGTAAAAATTCTATGAGTATTTGTTGTTGTAATTTGTTATCTTCTCCTATTATATACCGATGAACTCCCATGCACTTTGATTTTTCTTTTTTGGAGATTTTACTGGTAAAAGGAAAACTTGGAGAAACCCTAGTTTTTATATAAAATTTACTTTTTACCAATTTCTATTGTGTATGTCATGTTGTGTTTAATGTTTTTCATGCTTCTTATGATGTTATAATATGTTAGCATACTGGAGAGGAATATTAGATTTACGATTTTTCATCTAAATGTTTGTAATTGATCTTTGAATTATGTTAGTCAAAATATTTCATACCACACTTAGTATCATCCTGGAGAGGAATGTTGTGTGTGAGGTCTGTGATATTGTCATCTTGGAGAGGAATGATCCATAGTTTAGGGATTACAATTTATTGCAACTTGAAATCCTAATAGGCTAGATTGACATCTTAGAGAAGAACAATAGAGTCTATAGGTTTGAGGTAGTTGATGCCTCCTGGAAAGGACATCATATTATAGGTAAACCTTAATCCTCTTGGGAATTGGTGAAATTGGATTTTTACTCATAAACCCAGATTTTTCTATATTTATTCATCCGAGTCCAGTGCTTGAAGTCATCACTCTGCTCATATTGATCATATCATTATCAATTGTTTTTATTGTAAATTCTTTTGAACAGATCTTACCCAACTTCAGTGTATTCCTCTCATTAGTTTAGTGACTTAACCTTAAGATAACAAATTCCTCGTGGGATCGACACTCTACTTATTCTCTGTTACTTGATACGACTAGTGCACTTGGTAGCGTTTTCTATGTAAGCACACATCAGATCATCACAAGGTTGCTGCAATAAAGCACCTACTTATGTCCAAGGGCCACCTAAGGATCATCTATATGCTTCACATGGAAATCAAGGAGAAAATCCGCAAAATGGATACTATGGTCAAAATCTACATTGGTGGGTCTATGAAGAAAACTTACAAGGTCATAACTCAGACGGTCAGCCATACTACCATCAAATTATAACTCACAAGGTCAACCATCCTACCATCAAAATCCAAGTCAAGGATCCAATTTTCAATATCTAGCTGAGGTTGATACATCAAATCAACAAGCATTCAACCTGCCCCTAGAAAAAATTGACTTAGAAATTATGATGGAGAATCTAATGAGACAATGAGAAGAATACAATAGATAGCAAAATGAAATACTTCAACAGTTGTTTATTAGGTTAAGGATGTTGAAGCCGAATCAAAATTGCTAGAGGTTAAACTTCCTCTACTAATTAAAAAATTCAGCCTAAAGGGTCACCAGAATTCTTACAAGCACAATCTGCCCCCAGCCTGAAGTAAGAATTTCAGAATGTGACAATGAATTGTGAGAATGAGATGAACGAATTGAAGAAATTTATCTTCGAGGAGAAAAATGTCAACCAAGAGACACTTTAAAAATTCACACCTAGTTGATACCAGCATAGCAGCAACAACTGAAAAGGAAACTCCAGTAGATGATATCAAGTCTGAAATTTTTCATTCAACTGGAGCCATCATGGCAGCAAAAACTGACAAAGAAACTTCAGTAGCTGAAGCATTTTCCTCCATAAGGCAACAAGAAGTATTGCCAAGCGAACAATGTCAACTTTTCATAATAAGAGATGATAAAGTCTTTCGAGCCCCCTGGATGCGTAATTCCCAATTCTCACCCGGCATAGCTAGGTGTCTGACCCGGGGTGACACAGATTAGTCGGGTGCTAGTAGCACTGGACACTATGGGAGCAACCCAAAAAAAGAGATGATAAAGTCTTAGAAGAGAGGAAGGAACTTGAAACCAATGAAAATTGCAGGTATATTGAAGAGGATTTTCGGAGTATCAAAGAACTATTAATGCCAAAACTTACAAATGAAGAAGTTGTGGTAGCAAATGGACGTCTTGAAAATGAAATGGGAAAGTAGATGTGAAAAGTGGACCATATCCTTTTCAAACGAGGCGGCTATACAGAATCCAAAGGAGCATCCATCTATAGAAGATCAATGTTTGTATACTGGAATTAGGGACCAAGAAATTGATGAATTTTCAGCAATTGAACATTTGAAAAGATAATTACTGAAATGGCTAATGAAAAAGATGGAAATCCAAGAGAAGCCATGTGCAATAACAAAAACTTTCATCATGAGGAATTTGACAATTTACCACAAATCGCTGACAGTTCACACCTTGCAATAGGACTCACACCCAAGGAAGTGCTTTCAGAATTCAATCGAGTTGTTCAAACAATGGATAGTGTAATAGTTAAAATGTCTAAGATATGGCGTGATAAAAGTCTTGGCTTCATAATGGCCATCTATGACAGAGGAAAAGCATTAAAGTTAATGGATATTGTTTGAAACATAATCAACCAGGAGAGAAATTGGATGATACAAAAATTGTGAAGCTGCTATCACCTCCTACATAGAAATGATTGAGTGGATACCAAGTCTAGTTTAGGATTATAAATAATGACGCTTATTGGGAGGCAACCCAATCTAATAATTTTTATTTTCTGTTCCTTTTGATCTGTGTTCAAAGAAATCAAATAGCTCACCTTCAATTGCTCCCAAGTGAAGATGACCTGCCCTCAGCTGAACCCGCAAAAAATTCTGATAATGATACAACCCATGAAGCTGCCCCCAGCCACACACACCTAAGAACTTCAGCCTCTTCCATACTTATATCAACATTGGGGACAATCTTGAACTTAATTTCGGGGAAACCAATGGCATGACCTATATGCTTAAAACGCTAATTTAATTTTTTTCATTACTACTTCCTTTTGTGTATAGTTTTAGTTGGTCTAGTTTTTGGAGAACCTATTTACCGTATGTATGCACTTTTAATGTGTATTACCTCTACATGATCATGTTGCAACTTTGGTGTAAATTCTTTTGCTGAGTTTTGTTTGCACTTAGCCTAGAGTTAGAAAACATCATGAGTAAATAACAGTTGTCACACCCACATCATAGGTCATGAGGCTCCCCTAGTTACCCCTGAATAAAGAACTATGAAACACAGCTACCCCCAACACGACAAAAATCTTTATCAGCCATGTTGATGCTTTTTCACAGCTACCCTTAGACCCTTTGAATCCCTAATATGATTGGTTTATTTTCAAAAAAAGAGAAAAATCAAGAAATGGAAGAAAATCTGAATTTGAATGCTTAATCTACATGTATCATTCTGCTTTGTCTGGGAAAATTTTATTTTCTTTAATAACCACTTCGCTGACATCATACCCTGAAGTTAAGAGTGGGTGAGTCAGTCACACCTTGGGGATCCCATCAGAGTATTCTAGGAAGAAATGGTGGGACAATGTTTTGGGGACCTTGCTTTTTTCACCTCAGTCAACTCCTCTGATCTTTCATTTGAAAGAGTCAAGAGTATACTCCTCTTGAGCACCCTAGAATTTGAACCTAGTATTCTAGGAAGAAAAGTGAGGATATGATGAGGGAAACTATCTTTTTACTTTCACTCCCTGAAATGAAAAATAGAATGATATATGTAGGAGAAAAAAAAGAATGACAAAAAAAAATGAAAATAAGAAAATAAGAGGGGAGAGTAATCCATAAGTAAACCATCATAATTCTAACTATGATTCTGGGATTCTAGGTCTAAAAGAGTGGCTGTGGGCAGGTGTCATTGATGCATGGATTTTACAACATATTTTAGGGTTTGCATTAGGCATTATTATGAGTCATTTTCATAGTGCATGCATCTATTTTCTATTTTATTTGATTATATTCTTCCAAGTCCGAAATCTACTCTTGTTTGGCGTATTTTGTAGGAAACCATATGGAAAGGTGGAAGAGGGATCGAAATCGACAGAATATTGCAAATGGACGTGTTCGGGAGGAAGCAATGAACAGCCTGTATCCATCACGGGCCGTGATGCGTGAGTAGCAGCAGTGAAGTCCTGTGATTGGTGCCGAAAGCAACATTCCAGATCACGCTTTACGGACCGTGATGAATCATCATGGGCCGTTATAGTGCACATCACGACCGCAAAGCGCATGTCATGACGCTTGCCGAGAGCCTGCAACCTGAAATCAGCTTCATCACGAGCCGTTTCTATAGGTTACGGGTCGTGAAGGGTCGTATCACGGATCGTCACTTCGTGTCACGGCGTCAAAAAAGCAGCAGTTTACTAGATTAGATTCATTACGAGCCGTTATATCATATTAAGGGCCATGAGTTAGAAGAATCCGAGACAAGAAGCTACCCAGCGCCCGAGTTACAGGCCGTGAATATCATTACGGACCGTGACAACATTAGAAACATTGCAAGTACCTTTACTTACGGGTCATGACGTACTATAATAGGCAGTGATGAAGGTACCCAGTTTGATATTTTCGAGATTCCGAGATGATTTGACGGCCAAGAAGTTTGGGATTTGATTGAAGACTTTGAAGATTGGATTCTATCTTATTTCTGAGGATTTGGTTAAGTTTTATTGGACTCTCATCATCACCGTTGATCGAGGAAGAGATTTGATCTAAGGGTTCACATGTAACACTGATCTAACCCTAGGAAACCCTACATATAAAAGAATTTCCTCTGAACCAAGAGAAATCTCTTGGAATCTTGGATAATCTTGGAGGCACAGAAATCACATTCTTCCAGATTCTAGCTAGAGATCTAATGGAGGCCAGGGTGCTGCAAGAGAACGCCAGATAATGAAGATTAATCCGAAGGGCTGCTAAGGAGGAAGATCATCATCCGTTAAGGAGTTGTTCGTCATCTTCGCTACATCCAGAGGAGTATCTTTTGTTCCATCCGTCATTGGGACGAATTCTGTAATCCTATTCTAAATATTGTGTTTAGTTTATGTTTAGACATTATTGCTATTCCAGATTCTATATAGCTTTCAACACTTATCATTAAATTGTTTCTTCTTGAATATGATTTCTGAGTGCATTGCTTTTCTCCAGTTTTGATTGAATTGATTAGTTGACTATTGACACGTCCTTTGTTAGTTCATAAATTTTGAAGAACTGATTATTGACTTTCTAGTTGAAGCAATTCGTGTCCTACGATTCAGACCCGTTAAGGGCGTTGTGGTATGTTAGGTCAACCCATTAAGGGTGGTTTAATAGTTTAGGAAAATTACTTACTGCATTTTGTGTCATCTTCCTGAAGATAGACCCTTTAAGGGGTATTTATTGGATTGTTTGATACAAGATAGTTGAATTACCCGTTAAGGGAATTCATATCTTAGGTTTGCCTCACCATCTGAGGGTTCAATATTGATTTTCATCTCATATTCGATTGTTGTGCAAGATTCTGAGTATCATTCTTGAATTAAATATTATCCAGGCCCTAGTTATCATCCCTATATTATTATTGTTACTTATATTTATACTTTATTAGTTTTCTGAAACATCCATCCTGAAATCAATGTCATCTCTTATTAGTCCAGAATTATGATTAGGTAGTTATATAATTCCTCGTAGGATCGACAACTCTACTCTTTCACTTTATTACTTGTTCGAATAGTGCACTTGCTAGCATTCCGATTTGCCTGCGTTAGCATCTTCCGCATCATGTTTTTGGTCCCATTGTCGGGGAATTATTTTTGACTACTAATCTGATTCAAGCTACTTCGAGATTTTATTTTTCGTTACCTTCATTTTTCTCTAGTGTTGTGTAAGCTTTTCAGGTGTAAATTTCTGTACACAACTTGATCTTCAAGCACACATCACATACCCTTAATGGCGACAAAGAACGCAAATCTAATCAGCAAATTGAGGAGGACAAAGAAGCTGAAGTACAAGACAAAATTCAGAGAGAGGCTACATCTATGAAGCCTGAGCAGAATCAAGAAGAAATTCCTCTCATGGAACCATTAGCTCTCATCACAAATATGATGAATGCCATGCTGAAGAAATTCTCCGTACAGGAGGACCAAATCACCAATTTAGAGAGGCGACGTCAAATCTGAGACAACAGCAAAACAAAACTCCATATGATGTCAAGACATTAAAAGAAACCGATAGCAATCTTGAAGAGATGGTTGGAAAGTTCATTGCAACAATGGAAGAAGACTCACTTTGCAAGACCAACTCATCCAAAATCTGGACTCAGAGTTGAGAGGTCTGAAAAACAGAAATGAAAATAATGAAGTGGTCCAACAACTCGTGTGTAGACTCAAATTCGATTACTTAGAAGCACAACTACATGCATTAGAAAACCAGGTTGCGCAATTAAATTCTCAACATTCTAATTCTGATAAGAACATCGAGGAGGACTCACCAGTCATTATATGTCCATGCCACTATTCACACCATCGAAGATGGTGGCCTAAAAGGAAATATCCCAGAAAGACATGGACCACCGAATGGCGTGTCAAAGAGACAAGTGAATACACAATTGAAGATGGAAAAGTCAGAAGGAAGAACTCTTCTTTTGATTATCCTATTGCTCCAACTTCACTATCTCAAATTCAGACACCAAAATTTTTGCATCAACAACCAAAATTTTTGCCTCAACAGCTCTAGAAAATACAAACTATGGATCCACCAGAATCATCAATGCAATGGTCACCAAACATGTAAGCCTGCTTAAAAACAGCCCACAAAGCCCAAGGATAGACGGCAGAAATTTTGAAATCCTTAAGGGTAAATTTGTCTTTTTGCAGGACAGGGTGTAAATAAATAAATGAATCAGACCGTCGGATTTCCTCCACGTGTCCACAGGTGATATTAAAACCCTATTTCTTTTCTTTCCTTTTTCTTCTCCTGGCGGCTACAGTAACTTCTCCCTCCTCTCACTCGTTTCTTCCCTCACTCGTCGCTTCTCTC
>LTAE01014437.1:0-11436 GCA_001647135.1 Pontederia paniculata | reverse complement strand
GGGGCCAGTCTCGACGTTGTCGCGATGAGAGCTGCCCGCTGTTGTGCTGAGGCCGGAATGAGGAGCCACAATCTCGAGGACACCCGGCTGAGATGAAATGGGTTTGTGGGTCCGAGCTGTGCTACGACTGCCAAACGGAGTTTGGCGAGGTCCGGCTCCAAGCCATCTGTTTCGCCGACTACACAACTCTTGAGGAAGTTGACCGCCTCTTGCAGCTCCGTCGTCCATGGAACGACGACTGTCCTGTTAGCGGTGTCGTAAGCTTGAGAGGACGGTGTCTGAGAAGTCTCGGCGTGGTGCGTCTGCCTGGAGCGTGGACAGTCTGTCCTGCGGTGACCTTCTCCCCCGCAGCAAAGGCATCGGATGGCTCCGTGGCATTCGCACGCGGTGTGACCTGCCGGTAGGCATCTGTAGCACCGTGGTCTTGCTAGGTGTTCTGTCCTCCGGTGGTTTTGGGACGTTGGCGAATACATGCGTCTCCGCCGATTTTGGGGCGTTGGCGAGTACGTGTGCCAACCATCTCCGAGTGTTCGGGGCCTTCGCCGCATGGTGTTGGTGCCACTTAACGGCTATGGAGGAGGTGGCGCCGCCGGCAGGGGCTGCCGGAGACAGAAGGTGGAGCCGCCGGCAGGGAATGCCGGAGGCTTGTGAAGCGCGCTCGCTCTAGGGTTATCAGTTCATATTTGCAACCTTTATCATTTTCTCTTCAGTTTTCTAGACTTGGAACCTCCCGCTGAGATGTGCATGTTATAATTTGGTTACTCTTTAACATTCTTTTTGAGAAAATGGTTACTTTGACATTTTTTTTTGAGAAAGTACTATTTGTTCGGTAATTTTTTAGTTCTCTGACATAGATATCATGATACTAGAATTTGTATATTATTATGTCCTGAACGCTAATTTTTTTAATTAAATGGCTTCTCCTTCAGGTTACAAACAAATTATATGCACTGAAATATGCATCTGAGAGTATTGAGCAATTTGCAACAAATATGCTATCATCAGTTGTCGATCCACAAGTTCCAGAAGTGGGGATTAGGCAAGCATACACAAATGAACAAGTAGAAGTATGATACTGTACAGTATATTCTTTTTGGAACCGTAGAAATAACTTTCACATTATATCAGAAAGTACCTCTACTTTGTAATGGATATTTCTTGAGATTTTTTCGAACCCTACGAATAGCTTATCTTCAAAATGATTTCTAATGTCAAGATTTATTTGTTCATACCCTCTTTGCACAGTACTTGAATGAATTTTCTATCAAAAAAATGGACATTGGATATCATGTTGGACATTGGACATTGGATATCTTGTTGGCATTAGAAAATTCATCTTGTTGGCATTAGATATCTGTTGTGGATATCATGATTATATAATCATATTATTAACTATTAGTACTTTATTTATTCAGGAGACCTCCATAGGCAATCTTGATAATGGAGAACAACCATCTTCTGCATCCAGAAGTGGCCCCATAAAGGATGTCCAAAACCCTCTTGGAAAATACTCACACCCGTCATTTTCTCAAGCACAACTGCAGATGTCATTATTTTTTGCTCTTTGTTCAAAGGTTTATCTCTTGGAATTACAGGATTTCTTTTTTTTTTAGCATAATAAATGCCAGACTTGGAACTCAATGCTCATGTGACATTTTCTTTTGTCATTGTCAAGAAACCAAGTCTTCTGCGAATTGCATTTGAGAAATATGGAAGGGCTCCAAAAACTGCCAAACAGGTTGGCTTGCCTTTTCTTAGACGGCTGGCTTGCCATTTATCAGTTGTTGTCAGTACTTGCCTGTATAAACATAAAATATGTATTGTAAGAATCATCAGATTTAACATTGTTTCATGCAGGCCATGCATAGACACATTCCACATGTTATACTGAACCTACGTTCATCATATGCTGATGTATTGCATATAGTTTCTGATCCACCTGAAGGGAGTGAAAATCTTATTATTCTGGTAATTTATTTATTTGATTAATCTTTCTGGCTTCATTCTTTTTCAAGCAACTAATAACAATGGGATTCTGTGATTCTTGGTCATAGGTCCTACAAACTCTCTGTGAAGAGTCGACACCTTCAGTTGATTTAATATCTGCTGTTAAAAATTTGTATGAGACTAAATTGAAGGTTCTACAATCTACAATACCTTTTCTAAGTATTTTCTCATGGTAAAGTTAACATTAGGATGCTTTTTGTTCTGTTGCTTAGTCTCATAAATATGAGATGGAGATCTAGGATTCTTACAAAAGAAACATCACTTTTAACTTTTATTCATGTTCTCTAATTGTGGTTCTATCCTTCCAGGATGCTGCTGTACTCATACCAATGCTATCATCTCTTTCGAAAGATGAGGTATCATCACCCGTTATGTCTTAGTAGTCTTTATCATCTTTTATAGTTTTATTTTCCTAGTAAATGATATATTTATTTTATATATGTGAATGAAAATTATTGTTGTTCTTGATGCTTTCATTTTTTGTCTACAAACTTGCGATATTTGTTTTATCTTCTTGGTAAATTTCTGGTCCATGGATGTCTTTTTGTTCTTCTTCTGACCAATTTGGGTCTCCTGTTCTATTTGAGAAATACAAAAACTATCGTTGTTTCACAAAAAATTGCTTTTCACCATAGTTTTCTTTTATTTCCATATACACACATATACATCCCACATTTTCGGCCTTAATACTAAGTGGAGTCATCATAAGTTATTTCTATCTTGCATGTTATTATAGAAGGTCTTCAGTTTTGATATCAATGGTTTTATATTTTATAACATGCTATATTCGCTCCACTTATGATACAAAATGATAAATGCATGTAGAATATATAGTTTGGAAGTGTGACCATGCATCGAAAGCCCATTTTCTGTGATGGCTTTTGCATATGTTCTGATGTCAACTTTAATTTATTTTACTAATATATTCATGGTGTTCAATTAATTTATTGGAAATTGCATACTATCAGGTTTTGCCTATTTTTCCACGTCTTGTGGATCTTCCTACGGAGAAGTTCCAAGCAGCATTGGCTCGAATTTTGCAGGTATGGTTGTTTGGACATTTTTGTAAGAGCAATTTTATTCGTCAATAATTTAATTGGTAAAAAAGTTTTTATGACCTAGCATTAGAATTTATGTTTAACCTTAATATTAAAATGCTAGTATTATTGATTTTGTGGTAACCTCAAGCGGCGTGCTTGTTCTCCATGACATTGCCCTCTGAATTGCATTTTTAATGTGTGTTCTGCTTCATAATATTATAACTTATGATGACTTTTTGGTCTTTTTGAGATTGAATTTCCTAATCCTTTTCCTATTTTAACCTTTTTCATGGAATGTATTGTAGAATCCTTTGTTCAACATCTTCTTATATTTTTATGGCCATATATTACCACAACTCCCAAACCCAATGCTACTAGGCTTAACAGGTAGACAATTGTCTTATTTAAATGAAGTTCAAAATCACCCCTGGAATTTGACTGAAATCCTTTTCCATTCCTTTCCACTACTCAGCCATTGTTTTTATCTTATTGTAACTGAGTTTTGTATTTGCTGACTAATCTATTATACATGGTCTGTTAGCGACAGATTACTGTGAAGTACTATTGTCTTGTTAAACATGGGCTATTAAACAACATAGCATACTAATCCTATTAGTATAAATATTCAGGGTTCGGCTCACAGTGGCCCTGCATTGACTCCTGCTGAAGTTTTGATTGCAATTCATGATATTAAACCTGAGAGAGAGGGTGTTGCCCTTAAGAAGGTAATCATGTTAACTTTGGCTATTGTTCTAGTGATCTGTCTTTGTGAGAACCCAATACTTATTTTCTTTGAGAGGAAACCCAATACTTATTAATTCCAGAGTATCTTCAGATTACAGATGCTTGCACAGCCTGCTTTGAACAGCGGACAGTTTTTACACAGCAAGTTTTAGCAAAATCATTGAGCCATCTGGTATGGACGGATTATCAATTTGTTTTGATGTCAATGTTTCAATTTTGAGCAGAAATGAATAACAGTTAGTCCCTGCAGATTGAACAAGTTCCCCTTCCCCTCCTTTTTATGAGAACAGTTATTCAAGCAATTGATGCTTTCCCAACATTGGTACCTTCCCAACTCTTATGTTTATTTGAATGTTCTTGTATATAATTCTTAGATGATTATCAATGACAATTAATCACCCTCTTTCTCAACAAGGAATGAAATATCAATCCTCTATTTGTTAGTTCTCTGTTAACAACCTTAACTTATTAAATAGCGTTGCATCTATTGCTCGGGAAGTAAAATTCATTAATGTTGCACTCATGGCTGGTGTTCTAATAGGTAGTTCAACACTACATTTGCAGGTTGATTTTGTCATGAACATACTCTCAAAGCTTGTGACTAAACAGGTATTTCATTTGTTAGCTTCACCATTGTATTTCTCTATTCTATTCCTTTTCTCCATTCATCGTAGTGTTTCCATGAATTGTTTTTATCTTAATGTCTCATTCTAGTTCTCGTGAAAATGTATTCCACAAATTCATTTCTTTCTTTATTTTAAAGCATCTTATGTTCTGTTTATTTAAACGAAAGTACATTTTGCTCACTTCTCTGTGTGTGGTCACAGAAAGAAATTTCAATGAGAAAATGAATTATGGTTTTGAGGAAAATTGTTTCTTTTTTGGAAAGAGGAAATTATTTCCTTCTTTTACATCCTCTTATGTTGAACATGACAAAGTAAATTATTTGTATTTTCTTATTATCTTAAACACATCTAAGCTGAAGAAAATATGTTTTTAGAACCAACAAAAGAAAATAAATTACTTTCTCATAATATAATTTTCCCAAAATTTATTGTCTTTGGGAGCTTATTTTATGAAAATCATCAATAAACTTGCTCTTGGTAATATATTTAGTGTCCTTATTTTCATTAATCTTTTTTTTTTCATGCAGATATGGAAGATGCCAAAATTGTGGGTGGGATTTCTTAAATGTGTATCCCAAACAACGCCACATTCTTTTCATGTGTTACTACAGGTGTTTTCTATGTTGTATTTTTATTAATCTAGCACATCTTTTTGTGTTTCTTGCTTAGTTCTACACTAAAGCTTTCTTTCTGTTTGCAGTTACCCCCTCCACAGCTTGAAAGTGCTTTGAATAAACATCCAAACTTGCTCAATTCTCTTGCAGCTTATGCTAATCAGCTACAGATAAGAAATTCATTGCCTAGGTATTTGCCTATGTATATGCTTCCACAATTGCAAGAAGATAATATTTGTTTGTATCATCGCATATTGTTTAATAGTAATAACTTTTTGGCTGTCTTGTCTCTGTTTAATAATTGGGGGCTCAGAAAATCCTCTTTACTGCGCCTTGTTTTTCATTCCAAAATGATCTTTCATCGATAGTTCAATGGAAAGTGTGCTTAGAAATCTGTGAGCCCAAGAGGTTTATTTTGCCGGCTTAGGATTCAACTGCAATGATCCAGTAGACATTTTATGTCAATTAAGTGGATTAGATTAAAAGGTAACCTCAGAATCAAATTAATTGGCTTAGGATCTGTTTGGGAGGAAGAGAAGATAACAAAGAGAAGGTAACAAAGGGGAAGAAAATGGAAGAGAATGGAGGTGAAACAGTTAACCTGATATGAATAGAAGATAATTATAATTTTTATTGGACGAATATATTCTAATATATGTGTTTATATATTTGAATTACATGTGGATAAAATTGAAAATGTATTTTAAATATATTTTTCCCCTCATTTACATCCTAATTTGGGGTTGAAAAGAAAATGGACATTTAGAGAGGAATAAAAGTAAATAAATGAGCATTTTTCTCTATTCTTCTCAGTTAAAAATATAATCAACACGAGATTAATGGATTAATCTCATTTTTCCTCCTCTTCTTTATTCTCTTTTTACTTCTAACCAAACAGGCCTTTAAATAAGATTACTCTGCTACACTGCTCATTTGGAATTAATTAAATTATAAGCTTAGGCTAATTCATCTCTATCATGTCAAAAACTTGAGATTAGATGTTTTAACTCTTGTATAAACTTTTCTATTGATCCACATTCCACATATATGATGTGGATAGCTGATGTAACTACACCTCTTGACTGTGCTCGCAGTGAAACCCTCAAGGTCCTGGGCCTTTGGAATGAATCTCAACATGATACAAAATCTGCAAATCCAACTGCCCTGCAGTCATCTGATGTGAAATTATCGACACATGGTTCGACACCTTCATGATAACAAATGATGACTCTTTATTGATTTCTCAGCCTGTGCAATCTCGCTTCAACGTCACAGATGATAACTCTTGTTGCGTCAGTCAAACATAAAAAGGATCAGCAATAATTTGAAGTGAGATAGTTAGCAGTCACATTGTGGCAACCTTCAGACATGGAAACATGTTTACTTTTGTGATGATATTAAAATAGATCCCAGTGTGGCAGCAAGGATCCCGTTATCTGCCAGGCCCTGGGGGAAGGAAGAAGATAAATCGCGGTAACTACTGTGAAGAATTATCGTTGCTAGGCCTTCATTTCTCTTGTTCCTATATACAGAGCTTTGCTCTCATGGAAGTTGCATACTAAACTGGTAAAGGAGCAGGGCGGGACTTCATTTTTCTTTAACGTTGGTAACCAAAGAGCATCATGCTTTCCGGTTGACGGACAATGATCCTTTCTTTGGCTCTGCATTTGTAAATTATTTCGCAGTCCTTTCGACTTGAAAGTAAACTTTTTGTTGTAACAGCCTTTAATAAATAAATAATATTTGACATCTATTTGGGGTATTATAATATTTTCCCAGGAAACCATTAAACAAAAATGAACAGAAATAAACAAAAGAACCTTCTTATATCTTCCTCTTCTCTCGCTCTTCCTTTTCTCTCAATTCACCCTCACCCTCTTGTCGTCAACATTTCATTCATGGTTGTGGCTCTTGGATTCTTCTTATTCGATTGTGTTTCTCGAAGTAGCTTGTTGGAATCATAGTGGAGCAACCACTTGCTAGATTAAAACTCGTAATTGGTTGTCGGATGCTATGAGCGACTACCTGAACTTGGCTTCTGCGATGATGGTAGATCATTAGTTTGGCTACATTTGTTCAACCTCCTTGGGTTTAGTAGCAAGCTCAAATGGGATGAACGATTGAAAGTCTAGCACAGCCAAGTGAGTGAATTTAACTAACTATTCCATAATCCTACATCGACATGGGACGCCTTTTCATATGGATACATTCATATGGATGAAACACATCATATGAATTGGTTGTTTGTAAATGTGTTGTGATTCATGTGAACTTTTTTTTGGGTAACAAACACGGCCACAGACCCAAGTCCTAAATTACAACGTCTATAGCTAATGCAGCCACATAGTTACCGCATGCTTCCTGAATTAAGGTTCCTTCCAGTGGTTTTGGGCATAGGACTAATCTCGTAAGCCCTAGTGTATGTCTCAAAGCACGTTTTGCAAGCTAGTCAGCATAGTTGTTTCCTTCACGTCTAATGTCTTGAATGTCCACCTTCCATCGTCACTTAAGCATCTCTCAAATTTCTTCACATGTTGTCAACTTTGGTTGTGTTGATACAGAATGCATCTTATGACATCTACGGAATCCACTTCAAGGATTAGTCATTGAGGGCAATGTTCCCATGCAATTTGTAAGCCAATTTTCAATACCCCACAACTATGCTAACAATGGAGAGGCAATACCAATGTTGTAAACAAATTCTGCAACAACACTTTCCTTTCTCATTTCTTAGTAAGCCACTTGCCCCTCAAGATCTGGTACGCCTTTTGCCGAGCCATCCGTGTTGAGTTTTAGACATCCAGTAGGTAGTTTCTCCCAAAGTATTCCTCTAGTAGCTATTGTATCATCGTTGGCTTGTATTGCATCAGCTATCCATGTTGCCACCATTTGGAAAGCCCATTTCTTGATGTTCAAACTTGGTTCAGGTGGCCACCGGAATGTGTCATAAAAAATGAAGGAGCATATCCATTACCATATATGCCAACAACTTGTAGCGAAGATACTATTCCAAGAGATAGACGTTTGCAAGTCTGGATGACCTGCTAGCAGGGCCGGAGCCAGAACTTTTATTCAGGGATGCACAATTACTCATATACTTATTTATATAATTAAATAATTATTTTTAATAATAATCTAATTTGTTTGCACGGTATAATATAATTTAAGATTTTTACATCAATTTTACTTTTTATTTTAAACATTAAAAAATAGAAAAGAAAAAAGTGAGAATATTTAAAAATATGGATGTGATATTATAACACTAATTCATAATTGAATAAAATAATAAAAAATAAAAAAAATGATAATATTGATATATGTTTCATAACAAAGTATACTTCTATCCGTGTGATAAAATAATAAATAAATATACATAATATGGTCATAAATTAATAACTAAAATTGTATAATGTAATGTATATATGGTTTTTAGTGAATTAATAAATTTTAATATAATATAAATAAATGATACCTTTTAAAATAATATAAGCTAATATTTGAGTAAAGGTAAAGAATAAATAATAAGAAAATAGAAGTATGCATGTAACAAAATAAATAAGTAGATTATTATACTAAAATTATAGGCTGATAAGAAAAAATATATATTGTGNGGTAAAGAATAAATAATAAGAAAATAGAAGTATGCATGTAACAAAATAAATAAGTAGATTATTATACTAAAATTATAGGCTGATAAGAAAAAATATATATTGTGGTATATATAGATAATCTTGTTAATGGATGAATAAATATTAATATAATATAAGTAAATTATATCTTATGGAAGAGTATGTTAAATAATATTGAGTAAAAGTAAAGAATAAATAGTAAGAAAGTAAAAATAGAATATGTAAACTAAATTAGGAATAAAAAGGAACAAATAAGTTGCCAACAATAAGAATCGAACCTAGCACCTCCAGAGACAAATCTAGCACCTCTATCCATCTAGACACAAAGCCACTCATGAATTATGACAACTAACAGACCTACTTAGCCAAGTCCAGGGGGTGCATTGCCCCTTGCTCCCCCTAGCTCCGCCCCTGCCTGTTAGGTTATGTTGGATCCATTTTGGGAGTTCCATATTGTAGAAATCTTGACGTAGGCAACATCTTATTCCAAATTTCCTTCGAACTTGGTAGTCCCTTAGTAAGTGCAACACGCTTTCATCTGCAGCATACATCTTAGGCATTGAGAATTGTTGGTCATTCCATAATAGGCTCGTAGAGACTATAGAGTTTCTCATCAGTGAGTTATGAACACTTCGCCAAAGAAATTATTTAACTATTTGTTGTCCTCTCCATTTCTAAATTGATTTCCATGTTTTGCAGTTGAAATCTCTGGGGTCCGCTGAAAAAAAGTCATAGGCTGTCTCAAACTGAAATGTCCATTTAGTCTCGCATGCCAGATTTTGATCATCTCTCTAGTTGATGATGGTGGCCATAATGCAGCTATGCGGTTGAGTACTTGTTGAGGTAGAACTTCTTGGAGTAAATCTCAATTCCAATTCCCTTGCTCGACAACAAAATCAGCTAGCTTGGCATTGAGTAATATATCTTGAGTGATTGCAATTTCTTTAAAAGGTCCCATTTCTTCCAAGTTGGATTGCCTTCCATAGGCCCCTTTGGACTCTCTTTGTAATTAGATGTCGAAGTCTTCCAATACATACGATGAACAAGTAAGGAGATAATGGGCACCCTTGCCTTGCTCCCCTCTCCATATTGAAAGCTTTTGTTTGCCCTCCATTCCACAACACTTGCATAGATGTTGATGTTATACATTTTATAAAACCAAATGGTATATCGATCCTGCAAGGTATCATTTATGAATCCCCATGACATTGAGTCAAATGCTTTATGCAAATCAAGTTTTATAGCTACGCAACCTTGGCGACTTCGTGACCATTTCATAGTATGGAGTAGCTCTTACGTTGTTATGATATTATCATCCTGGCACAAAACCCGTTTGGTTGGGAGCTAACCAGTTTGGCATGAGTTCCTTTAATCTATTGGCAATCAATTTTGCAATAATCGTGTACATTATATTGCATAAGCTAATTGGTTTGAATTGCATGATGATCTCTGGATTTGCAACCTTTGGAATTAGAACCAGTAGATGTTGTTATGATCTTCCATATTTGCTTTACATGCAACTGCATCCCTGACTAGTTGAGTGATTTGTCTTTCAACCAACTGCTAGTTCTTTAGAAAAAATACTGCTTGATAACAATTTGGACCCGACGTTTTATAAGGGCTCATGCATTTGAGTACATACCAGATTTCTTGCTCAGTGGCTATGTCATCAAGTGCTTGGAGACGGTTTCCATTGACAGTCAGGAACCTCTATTTGGGCAGCAGTCTAGGTTCTCCTGTGATTCTATTTTGCAGGAGCAGAAATAATCTCTAGCATGATTCCTTAGTGCATCATCCTCATAGCACCATGTATCTGAGTTAATCTTGAGCCCTTTCTAACTTGATTGCTTTCCTTTTAAGGATGACTTTTGTATGAAAGAATCTAGTATTTTTTGTCACCAAATTTTATTCAGTTAGTCCTGCCCTTTTAATACCATATGATTCTTCTTGAAGTAAGACTTGCTCAAGCTCTATACTTAGTTTGACCTCAAGGTATGCTAGGAAGTTGTGGTGCTCATAATTCCTGGGTTGCCAACAACCTCCTCTTCCTGGTATGAATGTTCTTAAAGGTTGTTCGGTTCCACGTTGATACCTTTTCTTGGAAATCTTGGAGACTTTTTTGCTTCTGCCTTCTAATTATCCTTCAAGAAATGTTTGAAATCTGGGTGTGTGAACCATGCTGCTTGAAAACATAAGGGCCTCTTTATAAACTTCCTTGTTGTGTTGCCATCAAATGTTAATAGGAGCGGATTGTGATCAGATTTAGTGCATGACAATACACGTGCATATGCATCAGGGAATGAGGTGCACCATTTGGCATTTGCAAGTGCTCTATCCAACCGTTTGAATACTCTTTGGTAATCTCCTTTTTGGCCTCCTTTCCAAGTAAGCCACGACCTTGTACTCCCCTGATCAATAAGCATGCAGTAGTCCAAGTTCTGTTGGAAGCGAAGGACATTCGCGGGGTTAAAGGGCGCAACCCATGCTTCTCATTTTCCGCTAATATGTCATTGTAGTCTTCAATTGCAACCCATGCTCATTGTCTTGATAGCGTGAATGCCTTCGAATCCTCCCACAATTGGTTCCTAATATTGACATCTTGGTGGCCATGTATTAGTGAGATCTGATGAAGCAAAATTGTGTGTGTAAAAAAATGAAGGTAGTACCAGGTTTTCTGGACCTGGGGGCACCTTCACAGAAAAATAGAATATCAACAAGTTTTAAAAATAACCTAAACACACAACTCCAACCGCAAGTATATGGTTATCCTTGTAGT
>LTAE01014436.1:0-11436 GCA_001647135.1 Pontederia paniculata | reverse complement strand
CCTCTTTATATGTATTACTCCTTTGCTATTGGTTGACCACTTCATATGCTTAGACGACCATTGCACACATAGAGTTCTTCTGATATGTCTTCTGCGTGCATAGGTCGTCCGTTCCTTTAGCTTTGGTCAACCTATCAACTTCTGAACTTGAACATCCTATTTTAGAAATCAGCTCAACAAGTTCATTAGTACAAACTAAGTTCCCTTACAAATTTGTGATCATCAAAACAATCTCGGGATCCTAGATTCAATAGAAGCCACCTCTAGAACTTAGAGCGGACAATATCACGCCTTAGTCAGGTGTGTTACATATGGTATCAGAGACCCCGTGAGCCTCTATGTCATGGTGGGAGATCACTCAACGAGGATGTTGAGTCCCCTAAGAGGGGAACTGATTAGTCCCACATGCACAAGTCACGGGAGAAATGCTGTGTATATATAGGAACGTGGCCTTCACTAGGCATGATGCGTTTTAGTAAAACCGTGCGGGCTAAGGCCCAGAGCGGACAATATCACGCCTTGGTTAGGTGTGTTACAAGTTCACACCCGAAACTCTCCTCTAGAGATGATGATTAAGACACATTCACACCCTGTAGCACTACTAGACAAAACCCAACTACCTTTACCAGAAGATTCCTCTGCCATATTCTTAAGTTTTTCTTGTAGGAAAAGACAAGGGACATATGTTAATTGGAAAGGAGAGGACCACGATGGTATAAATTAAGGAAGGAGACAACATTTGGAGGGATTGATCACCACCAAGAAAGAGGGAGGCATCCATTGTTGAAACTTGAGAGTGAAGTATCTAGCAAAGTAGAGATCCAAAGCTTAGTTTTTTTTTGTGGTTTGATTTCGGATTGCACTCTGGAAGAGGGGAAAAGATAGAAAGAACCATTGATACTTTTCTATTTTCGGTTGTTTTATAATTTCTGAAATGGATTCTTACCTTTATGATCTTGTGATGTTTGTAATGATTTTAGTCGACTAAATATGCTAGCCTGGACATAGAATTGTTAGAGAAAATCTTATTTTTTGTTGAACTCATTTTGTTGAATACATGTGCTTATTATTTCTATTTTTGTGATGTTTTTCTTTCATGGATTGTTCTTGTGAGTAAGTTAAGGTGTGATCTTGTTGCAACCTCTGCCCGAGAGGGTAGAGACTATTGCTAGGTGCTATTGTGATCTGAGAGGGAAGTAGAACTTTAAGAGGCCATCATGATTTTCTATTTCAGCGGATGTGTTGGCCGAGAGGCAACACTTTTCCGTGGAATGGAACCTGGGAATGGCTAAGGAGCTCCTTGCAAGTGAATGCTGAGTAGAACGGATAAGGATTGCTCAGGTACTAAGAGTTGTTCGGAGTGGCCCCTAGGATTCATGTTTTGCAGGTCTGATTATAAAGTAGTTAGGTTTGTGATGCATGTCGTGTAACAAGTCAGGTTGTAACAGAAAAGATCCAGTTGCGACATTGGTTGTGATATTTCTAATGACACTCGATTGTACACTACAAAGGCAAGTTTTAAAATTTATAAATCATCAAATTACACAACTACTGCTTCCGCAAGCGCACAGATAGTTGTAGTACTTCGGGTCGATCCATAGACTGGTCAACTAGGTTTCCAGGAATATTCTCAACTCAACTACACTAACCTAAGGAGAAAATATTGTTGATGGGTTTGTTTTGGATTTTTAAATATGAGAAAATAAATAGAGAAAATATCAATAATAAAAACATTTTCAAGAAAAAGTTCCACTCCAGGCTCGTCTGTAATTGTCAACTATTAGAAACGAATGAATCGATTTTATAAGGAGATCAAAGAATAAAACTATGCAGCATTCCACTGCTCACTAATCCAATCCAAAAATTCACTATTCAAAGTCTTAAATTGATTGAGTAAGTTATCCAAGAGATAGATCCACTATCGTCACAGGAATATCCCCTGAAATTCTTTAAAAATAATATGCTCAAATCACAAGCTGACATGTTTCCCCTGTACGCTAGATTCCTCTAAACGGAACCCCAGACGATCTCGCCAAAGTTTGGTCCATGTGAGGATGTATAGATAAGGACTCAGGTTGGTACCGAACTCAACATGTGGGTCGTCACAATCAATCGTCACTAGCGAACACTCCTCGATGTGACAGGTTTCCCGGTTACATAACCTTGGGCAATCACGATCAGGGGTAATCCCAATTAAAGAATTGCTACCGAAACTATTGATAGCTATTAATCCTTTCCGAAAATACACACCAACTGTCCATCTTGATGTGAGACATATAAAACAAGGAATAGTCACACCCGTTCGTCAAAGCGAGTTGTTCTTCAACAGTCGTGACAGATTCCTCGGTCACATGACCTTGGATGATCCGGTCAAGGCTTGGTCCAGATGAAAAAGAACAAACGTAGGCTTAGGAATATGACTACTTAAAGATTTTCCCGATTCTCAACAGTTGTGACAGATTCCTCAGTTACACAACTTCGAGTTTGACCCGAATGAAAAGAACTAGTAAATCGATGAAAAATTAAGAAAATGTCGCTTCTTAACAGTTATGACAGATTCCTTGGTTACACAACCTCGGTTGATCCTGGTCAATGCTTGACCCGAATGAAGAGAAACAACTTTGATAAAAACACAGAATATCAAAGATATGTAAGTCTTTCGAAATTAACAGAGGATAAAGTCAGGCAACTTCCATTAAACTAACTTGAGAAAGATCAAGCATTTCACAAATAACTCTTTCTTGATTAAATCAGAACGCTAAATCGACTTCTAGGTTCATCACATGTGTTGTCACAAGTGTCATCACAAACGGGGTTGTGACGTGCGATAATTTTCTGATTGTGGTAGATGCACAACTATGAGATATCATTTTCAAACTTGGCTCGTATGAGAAATCTACGCTTAAGAGGATGATCATGCGAACAAAACTATCACCTTAAATCATTCACAAGCATTAAACACATGGCAGTAAAGAACCAAATTTGCAATCTAATTAAAAGACTAGAAATGATTCATTGATGAGAAAACATGACAACTACAAACTTTGCCTGGACTTCACAGAGCTTTAGAAATAAACTCAACTAGCTTCTAAGTCCCATGAGGGACAGTAGGAACATTATTTCGTAAACTAGAAGAAAAACTAAAGGCTTTGGAGGCGACTTGTTCCTTGTTGTCACTCAAGAAATTCCCTGGACAAACTCCCCTTTAAATTATGTTGGTATTCTCTTTAAATAAACTCCCCTAGGTCATCTCTCCATCGTGTCTTGATCAAGGGGAAATTCACCATGACCGTGCGATTGAGATTTCCAATAACTGTCAGTAGTTTGCTGTTATAATCTTCAATTAACTGTTAGTAGTTCGTTGTTATGATCTCTAATAATCATTGGTGATTCCTTTCCTTATTTGTTCGGATTTGATTTTGAATTATGATCCCTTCAGTTGTGATTGCATTCCTTCATGCCGTTATACTTTCCTTAATCAGTTTGTAATATGTTTCCATAATTGGGGTCGACTTACATAGGAAACCCTCTTTGATAATTTGTCTCTTGATTGTGGGGATTTCCTTCATCAATGGTGGTGAGTTGAATTTGAGAATTAAGGGTCGGATCCTTGCTTGCCTATTTTTGCATTATTAAATTTAAAATTGCATAATAAACTCAATTTTATAACGAAATACAATATTTCCTAAAAATGAGTTAGTCAAATATAGAAATATTGCAATTTGATAAAATAAATGGCAAAAAAGCTTCAAGTGGCTTGCAAAACACAAGCAAAAGGTGACATAAATAAGGGGTGAAAATAGTGTTTTTAGCCACTCATGAGTTTGTCATTCATTTATTCTAGGTTACCATTTGCTTGGTTTAGTGTCTCAGCAGCAAGGATGATTTTGAAAACATCTCCCATGTCACGACATTCATCTCCATTGAATGATTCACTTCTTCATTTTTCCTTTATTCGACTACTCTTATTTCCTTTAGCTTTGAAAACCCCAAAAAAATATCGCTTTAATTTCTTTTCAGATTTCAGTTTCATTGCATTTCATTTCTCAAATAAACATTATTTTTCTTCACAATTTGGTTTAATGTAAAATAGAGTAGTTAAGTGATGAGTTTCAATTTTACTATGGATTCGACCCTAACATACTACAAAGGGTGTTGTACACTTGCAGCCGGATTTCTGTGTTTAAGAAACAAAATACTTTTAAAACTTACTAATTGAATTCCTTTACTTGCACCCATTTCAAGGAATTCACACGTAGATGATACTACCTATGTAGATTTTCACACCCTATGAACCTGGAAGTAGACATGTTTGCAAACCATGCACATGTCATCCCACAGACTTCATCAAGTTTTTGGCGTCGTTATCGAAGATATTGATTTTTCACACTTGAAATTTTATTTGGAGGTAAACTGAATCATTCATTTCCATTATCTATATTTGTGTATGATTGTTTATAATCCACCCATTTTCTTTAATTTTGATTATTTTCTCTTTTTGTAATTAGTTTTCTTTCTTTTTTTCTAGTTTCAGTTGACCTTTAGTATTGTTGATACCACACATAACCTTATTTTGTATGCCAAGTTCAAGTAGTGTGGATGATGAATTAATGGATTTTGACCTTGAGATAGAAAGAAATTCAAAATTAGAAGGAGAAATCAAAGACACTTGAGAAGACAAATTAGGATTGCTCAGCAAAATATTGATATGACATATCTAACGCAAATAGACCCTTACAAGAATTTTGCACTCCTAATAGAACCAATTGAAGATCCTAATCAGCACCTGATCACATTTCTAAAGATTTGTGTCATTTTTAAGTGTAATGATGTAACAAATGATGTTATGAGGTTGATACTATTTCCATTCTCCCTTAGAAACAAAGTCAAGTTGTGGCTAAGGTAAATTGAGCCTAAAACAAACAACCTTCTTATCAAGATTCTTTCCTCCTAAGAAGATTGTGGGGATGAGAAATCAGATCACCTCATTCCTGCAATGGGAGAATGAAATGATCTATGTAGTTTGAGAAATATTTAATGATATGCTTAGGATGTGCCCCCACCATGAATTTAGAAATGGATGATTGCACAAATCTTTTACAATGGGCTTACACCTGAGAGTAAGAGCTCACTGAATTTTACAGTTGGTGGCAGGTTTATGACAAATAACATTAAAGATGGGTAACGATTAATTGAAGAAGTCACCCTAAACTTTTTCCCATCATAATTGGATGCAGAATAGGGCCAACTAGTAGGAATCCTAGTCTAATATCCCATCATGGGCTATGAAAACTGAAACCAATTCATAGCCAAGGTCGAGGGGTAAGTTCGGAGGGCGATAGAAATGAAAAGTTTAGGTTAGAACGCTCCTACAAACTAGGTGTGTTATCTGTTGAAGCCAACCCTAGAAGCAGCTCAGACACCCTACCTGGAGTGACCGATGTGGATCTCTAGACCACATGACAACCAACTGCCAATCTACAAGATACAATGTGCAGGAGGTTATTGAGGGCAGATGAATGCACTAATACCCTATAGACAAAATCAACCAATGGGGAACAAGAATCCATAACCCTATAATTAGAATCCCTCTTGGATCAAAACACATCCAAACTTGTCCTACAAGAATCAACACTTCCAGCACCCACCCCAGAATCCAAATTTCAAGTAGGTCTTAGAGGTAGCACCCACTTAGTCTAATCCTTAGGGTGTCGTTTGGTTAAAGAATAAGTTGAGAGAGAATATGTTCAAAAAATATATATTCTTGTGTATATTTTTCTTATTCTTATTCTATCTAGTGTTTATATTGACATAAATAAAATATATTTTTTATATTTATATTTATTTAAAATATATTATATCAAAAGTAAATAGTACTAAAAATATATTATATTAAAAAATTATAAATTTAATTATTTACTATTTATGATAAAATAGTAATTAATCGTTAATTAAATAAATAAATAATCAACTAACAATTATTTGGATTGACAAATAATTAAGTAACAATTATTATATTAAGTCATATAATAAAATATTATTTATATCATCACATAGTATTACATTTCTAATTGTAAATAATTTATGATTGATCATTATAATGATATAAAAATATAATAGAATTTTTATAAAAATAAAAAATGAAATATGATTAAAAGAAAAAAATGGTGGAATATCTTATATTCCACCATTTTAGANAGCAGAATCAGATGGCCCCAGCTCTTGAAAAGTCCAACTTGAAAATCATGATGGAAAATTTGATGAGGCAGCAGGAACAAAATGAGGTCGTGAAGTAATTGTTCACGGAAGTGGAAGGATTGACAGCTCACAACAAGATATTGGAAAGTCAAATAGCTCAGCAAGCCATCATTACCTCAAGGCCACCTAGAACTTAAGGAGCAATGTCAAGCAATTACTTTGAGGACTCGGGAACAATTAGAAGAACCAAGGAAGCTTGAAAAGGATCAAAAGAATTTAGCGGCAACTTCCCTACACATTGACAACCCTGATATGCCTCACACCTCAACTGAACCACATCCTACTCTAGTCAAGGCCCCTATGAAAAATCCAAGAAAACTCCACCAGTAGATCCAGCTACATTTTCTTTCCCTCGGAAATTGGTAAATCAAAATGACTAGAAATTTGCAAGGTTTATGGAGGTATTAAAAACTACACATAGACATACCGTTTGCAGCCTTGCAGCAAATGCCCACATATTCTAATTTTGTGAATGATATCTTGTCAATTAAGAGAATAATTGATGTGCATGAGACCATATTTCCAACTGAAGAGGCCAATGCAATAATTCAAAACAAGCTTTCTCCCAAACTAAAGGATCTCCACAGCTTCTCAATCCATTGTGAGATAGGGAACCCGCAAGTTAATGAAGCTCTGTGTTATGAGGGCAAGTGTTAGTCTTATACCCTTGTCATTGTGCAAACAATTGAATGTTAAAGACCTGAAACTAGCTAACATGACCTTGCAATTGGCAGACCAGTCAGTCAAGTGCCCCAGGCCATCCTAGAAGATATACATGTTATAGTTAAAAATTTCTATATCACAGTCGATGTCGTGGTGTTAAATATGGAAGAGGATTTGAATACACCGTTGATACCACACAGATCGTTCTTGGCTACAGTTGAGGTAGTCATAGATGTAAAAATGGAAAATTATCTTTCCAGATGGGAGATGACTAGATCGAGTTTGACATGGCACAAGCAATGAAGGCACCTTCTCTTGACAACATATTTGAAGATTGAGATTTTAGAAGAAGTAATTCAAGAGGTATCTATAGTCATTCAGATGGAAAATGAGTTATAAGCTTTAGTTTGTAGAAGATGAGCAATATGAGGACATTGAATGAGACAACTATCAATTTGTATCAATCATTCATTAGGTTGTGAAGATGACAATGCTAGTTTTTCTTTCGGTCCAATCTCCCCAATCGTGAGGTCCTCCAAAAGATATCAGATGTTTCCTCTAAAGCAATCACTAGTGCCCCCTAAATAGAGATAAAGTCCCTTCTCTCTACCCTAAGGGGGGACTTTTGAAAACTCAAATGACACAACAACAAACCCTTATGGAGTTGGTTGCTGCCAAGTTGGGTATTCAGTCAATTACCCCCAGCGTCCCACCCACCTCAAAGACTTTGCAGTTGCTACCACCTCGTAGATAGAAATGATTGAGGGGACTCAACCCAATCTAACAATTTTTATTTTCTTTTTCTTTGTATATGCAGTGATCAAGAATCCCACCTTCAATTGCCCTCAATTGAAGATGACCTATCCTTAGCTGAATCAGTAACACTTTGATAGTTTTTTGTTTAATCTAGTTTTTGTGACACTTATTCTACATTATATACACAATTTTAACATGCTTACCTATTATGCATGATCATGTTGCAGTCTTAGTGTCATTTTGCCGCTTTTGTTTGTACTCGGCTTAGAGTTAGAGAACATTATGGGTATCCATTAAAAGTCACACCCCTAGCCTAAATCATGAGAGTTCTTATGTTTACCCCTGAAGAAAGAACTATGAAACACAACTACCCCCAATCAGGACCAAAACCTATAGCTACCACATTGATACTTTCACACCTAACCTTTAGGCCTTAGAATACTTACTCATATGACTGGTCTAGTTCCAAACAATGAAAAAAGAGGAAAACCATGGTGTTTAATATGTATGTATCATTCTTCTTTGCTCAGGGAAAACTTTTCTTTTCTTTAATAACACTCTGCTAACTTTAATTGAAGTTAAGAGTGTGTGACTTAGTCACACCCTAGGCACCCCATCAGTGTATTCTCGAAAGAAATGGTGGAACAATATTTTAGGGATCTTGCTTCTCACACCTCATCAACTACTTCGTTGACCTTTCATTTGAAGTAGTCGAGAGTATGCTCCTTTGAGCATCCTAGCATTCGAACCCAATATTCTAGTAAGAAAAGTAAGGACATGTTGAGGGGAATCATCTTTTTACTTTCACTTCTTGAAATGGTAGGTATGGTATATGCGAGAAAAAAAAAGAAAAAAAGGAAGAGAAAAGAACTGAGATTGTAGAAAAAGTGTTAATAATCCATGATTATTTCAGTGGTCTTAGGAGGGGATTTAAATTGGCTAAAAATTGTAATAATGATCAGGGATTCGAGTGGCTTAGAGGGGAATGTAAGTTGGCATACGTGCATCTTGTGTATTTTCGAAAAGCATTTCATTCACCTTAAAATCTCTAACTCTTTGCTTGAGGACAAATGCTCAAGTTTGAGGAAGGTTGATGACAAGGAATTTGGATATGTTTTCTATGTGTGCAATTATGCTTTTATCTTGGATTTGATCCTCTATGTTGCATATTATTCTTCTTCTTTATGGCTTCTACACATTTTACAATTTCCTTACTAATACCATGATCTCTTGATCTTCCATTTGTCTAGTTACAGGGACCTGGCGAGGAAAGTTTCACACCCAGACATCTCTAGTCGATAGCAGGTTGTGGAGGTAAGTTCACACTCGAAGCTCTCCTCTATAAATGATGATGAAGACTCATTCACACCCTACAATGCTACTAGACAAAAGTTCGAAAGGATAGAACCCAACTACCATTATCAAAATATCCCTCTGTCATATCTCCAATTTTTTCTTACACAAAAAGGCAAGGGACATATGTCAATTGGAGAGGAGGAGACCATAGTGTTATAAATAGAGGAAGGAGACAAAATATGAAGGGGTTGGCCACCACCGAGAGGGAGGGAGGCAACCATTGTTGAAACTTGAGAGTGAAGTATCCAGCAAAGGAGAGACCTAGAGTTGAGTTTTTTTGTGATTTGATTTTGGATTGCAGCGATGAAGAGGGGGAAAGATAGGAAGAATCATTGATACTTTTATATTTTCAGCTATTTTGTAATTTTTGAAATGGATTTTTACCTTTATGATTTTGGGATGTTTGCAATGATATTAATTGATTAAAACGACTAGTTGGGACATGGGAGTGTTAGATAACTCTTATTTGTTGTATTGAACTCATTTGGTTGAATACATTTCCATTATAATTGTCCATTTTACTAGTGTGCTTATTATTTTTGTTTTTTGCGATGTTTATTCATGGATTGTTATTGCGATTTCATTGCAACCTCTGTCCGAGAGAGTAAAGACTATTGCCAGGTGCTACTTGATCCGAGAGGGGAGTAGAACCTTAAGAGGTCATCATTGATTTCCTATTTCAAAGAAGGTGCTGGTTGAGAGGCATCGTTTTACTGTTGAATGAAACTTGCGAGTGGCTGAGGTGCTCCTGGCGGGTGAATGCATAGTAGAACAGATAGGATCTCTTAGGTACTAAGAGTTGCTCGAGCAACCTCTAGAAATTCAAGTTTTGTCGGTCTGATTTACGAGAGTAGTTAGGTCTATCGTTCATTTATCCCAGGTTATCATTTGCCTGGTTTGATGTTAACAATAAGGATGAGTTTGAAAGCATCTCCCACGTCTCGATATTCATCTCCATCGATTGATTCACTTCTTCCTTTTTCTTCATCCGAGTACTCTTATTTTTTTAACCTTGAAAACCCCAAAAATATATTGCTTTAGTTTCTTTTCATATTATTTAATTTCTCAAACAAACGTTATTTCTCTCCGCGATTGGTTTAGTGTAAAATACAATGGTTAAGTGGAGAGTTTCAATTTCCCTATAGATTCGACCCTAACATATCGCAACAAAGGTTGTACGCTTACAGTCGGAGTTGTGTGTTTAAAAAATAAAATACTTTTAAAACTTACTGATTAGATTCATTCGCTTGCCCCCAATTCAAAGAATTCACATCCGAGTGATACTACATGTGTAGATTTTCACACCTTGTGAATCGTGAATTTGACATGTTTTCACACTCAGCACACATCATCCCACACACTTCATCCATGTATTGGGCTGTGAACTATATCAAAATTATTTGTGGTCCATATGTGAGGAGGAGCTCAAGGGTAAAAAAAATTGTTGGTAGTACATCTAATTTAATATATCTAAATTCATATTTTATTTACATGTTATTAATTCAAGCCTCAACAAGAGAGGTCTCGATATTTAATTCTATTGACAATGCAAAAAAAACTTTTAATGCTTTGATTTGATAACTAATTTAGTCTTGATTAATAACATAAGAGTGATTACCTCAAGTCCCTCCTTAATCATCATAAATTTCTAATTTTAACTATGAAATTTAAAATCATGCATATCTAATCTTAATTTATCCAAGTAAACAAATTACAAACATTCATCTGATTAATCGTTACTTTTTTCATTTGTGAAATTATATTTTCACCCTCCTATTATAAAGGTTTGGTATAAAAGCTAATTACTCACATCATATGTTTCTTCTATCTGCATTCACATCCACCGTGACAAATGTCATCGCTTTGCATCTTCGTCACGCTATCATGTAAGATTTGGATGGCACCAAGAGGGGGGGGTGAATTGGTGTATTAAAAATTCTTACTCTTTTTTACTAAATCTATTTGAGTTATGTTATATTGGTGGAAGCTTGCACAAGCAAATATAAACAAAACGAGAGAAGAGAGTAGAGAAGAAACAAACAAGAACACGAACACAAGGTTTGTTGACGAGGCTCGGCCGAACTCCTGGCCTACATCCCCGCTCCAGTCTTCTTGCACTGAGATCACCGGAGATCACTATTTCCTTCTTCAAGGGCGAAGGTTCCCTTTCAACTTCTCCTTTCTTGCACGAGGACGAGGAGACAACCTCTTATAGAATCACTCAAGAATACTTGGACCCTTCTATCTTGGATTCCTCACTCGAATCACAGAAGGGGAACTAAGACTTTCGCTCAATGCACTCACACAATATCTGCTAAAGTTAGCCAAAGTTACTTCCTAAGACTCTTGGGATTACATTTTATACTCTGAATTAAAGACCTAATTCTCTCTCTCAGAAAACTA
>LTAE01014435.1:0-11437 GCA_001647135.1 Pontederia paniculata | reverse complement strand
TAAAACACCAAAAATATTAGTTTATTCTTCTTTTCAGATTTTAGTTCTAGTTTACTTAAATTTCTGCACAAAAGATATTTCCTCTTGATTTCGGTTCATGGTAGAATAGAGCTATTGAATTGTGGATTTCTGATTTCCCTGTGGATTCGACCCTAAAATACTACAAGGATAACCGTATACTTGCGGTTAGAATTGTGTGTTTAGGTTTATTTTAAAGCTTGTTGATACTCTGTTTTTTCTGTCTAGGTGCCCCCAGGTTCAGAAAATCTGGTACCACCTGTATTTTGAATACATACATTTCTGCACTCATCAGAGACCAAGCGGCCCACGTCCATTTGAATCTAGAGGCGAATCTTATCCATCTAAATTTTTTGAAAAGGAGGTTAGGCGAACTACATTATTGAATGAGCGAGCCATGAAGGTCATACTTATTTAAATATCTTGATAGTGTATGATTGTTAAAGTTTGACTAGATTTCCTATACCTTTTTTTTATATATTTTTCTCTTTAGCTAGGAATTTTTTTATCTTTGAAATTTGAGGATCCCTATTTGATGTATTAGGTCACGAAAGACTATAGTGGAGAGATGTAATATCAATTGTGTTCTCGTTTATAATCCTCATATGCTATTCCCATGGAGGAATCTCATTTGGGGCGACACGTATTCTAAATAAATATTTATTTCTACTGGAGAACATAGCCAGTGAAGGATGAACTTTGTTAAATCTCTGGTCTCCTCTTTTGCTTGTGATTTTTTTTCTCTCCCACAATTTTCACAACAAATTGGTCTGCCTTGGTACCATTTGTAACACCAACTCACAAAAAGAAGGAAATTAGCCAACAACCAAGTAATTTGTCCCAAGAAGCTTTTTCATGATGATGATTTTGCCATTGTAGGAGTAATTTCAAGGTATGAAGTGTCCAAACTTGTTCCAACAATGATCAAAGTTTTTTTTTACTTGGTGTCAAACTTACATTCCAATATACAATCATATGTGAAACAATTAGGTTGTTGTCCATGAGCCGGACAGAGTATAAACACATGAAAAAAGGATGTATGTTAGATGTTGAAGGCAACTTCAATTGATATGTTGTTGACCCCACCTGGCAAACAATAATGTATGGACCAAACTAACGACAAGATAGGCTTTCATACTCCGTCCTGCCAAAGATGATTGACTAAAATGTTGCAATCATAAACCTTAGTATCCTACATTGTGAAAGGGCTCTCATCTCTTTGAATTAGAATACAAATTATGAAATTCAGAGTAGAAGAAAATCATCGAAAGCAAAGACATGTTTAACAAATTTGAAATGTTTGCGAAATTTAGTACATTAAAAATTTAATGTAGTGATAATTTATATATTGAAATCAGGAGTGATTAGCCAGTGATTGGATGTAAATGATGCAAATGTAGAGGACTTTGAGCATGAAGAGTAGATGACTTCTCGTCTTCACAGATATACAAGAGAGTTGTTCTTTTTCTAGATATTCAAGTTCTGAATATACGATGAGTATTGAAGAAGGGAAGACAAAGATAAAATCAAGTGAAAAGCTAGAACAAGATATCGGATCGTCTGACATGAAGATCAAATGATGATACTTGATGTAATATCTCCTTTTCATGAGCTGAAGGGAGAGCTTGATGGGCTTTAAACTCATGAAACGTTTAAATAAATTTAAGTTAAATTAAACTTAATTACTTAAGTGTGAAAAGTTTAAATAAATTTAAGTTAAATTAAATTTAATTAACCTAAGTGTTGAGTTGGAGTTGAATTATACCATTCACCTGAAATAAATTGGATTTCTATCTTCTTAAAGAGGTGGAGAAGAAAAATGAGAGGAGATTCAGGCATATGAAGAGAGAAAAAGAGATCTATTCTCTTGACATTTTTAGTCTCGGAATGTCATAGAAAAAAAGATGAGATTATTCTTTTTTGGTGAGGATAGCTGTGAAGAAGAAGAGGGAGGAGTTTTGAGAAGACAGAGATGTTTTTCTTATAGAACAAAAAAGTAAGAACATAATTATATTAAGAGGATATTTAAAATATTTTTGATATTGTGATCATAAAGAATCATAGTAATAAGGTCATATCATTTTTATTGATTATTTTAATTATTTTCAAAGGATATCTATTGATTTATCCCATTAGATTATCATTTTAGATGTTAGAAAAATCTGAAATACTTTACAATTTGTTCTTGATATAATAAAATTATTTTATGATTGCTACGTGGATTTTTACCTTCTTATTGAAGGGTTTTTCTCATAAAATTTGGTCTTTTGCTCGATATTATTCTATGTGCACAATGTTGACTTGAATTATTTAATATATACATAGGAATAGATGGAGAATTGCCAGCACTCCGACCGCTCCTTAGCTCGTCTTCTTATGTGTTCTATGTTAGGCTCCAAACTTGTCTACCAAACAACAAGGTTTCATCCTTCTTTTGTTCGCCTCCTTATGCTACTAGATGGAGGCTTCCACCAGGAATCTTTTGACAAGTGGCCAAGTGAAAAGCTTTCAAAGATTTTCATTTTTAAGTTTTTTTTGTCTGGTCTTAAGAATTGGCTAGGTGCGAAAGGGTGCATTGTCTGGATATGATTATCACTCTTGCCTTAGGTTCATGAAACAAGTTAATAAGACATCAATTATTGACCACTACAAGAATAATACGATTTTGTGATAGAAAGTTAGTGACAAACAATGATGTCGTTAAGCCGTCGCTAATAGCGACAATTATGAGATGGCTTGATGACGGGAAAAATATGAACTTTGTTTTTTTAAGATATTATAACGATTGTTTACCGACGGACATATCGACGACTTTTCTATTGTCGCTAATAGTGAGAGTGCAATGATGGTAATAAAAGTTGTCGTTACGAATAATTTTTTTGAAAATTTTTAAGGTGACCAGAAATTCTCATGATAACAACTTGACTTTGTCTCCTACTTACCCTATTCCAAATCCTAATTATATCACATCTTATCTTATCATATCTTTCTTTTTATACTTTCTTTTTATTTCTTGAAATTGGCGGGCGTTACAACATATGTCATCTTCACAAATCGTTATAAGGTTTGACGCACGTCCTTAGAGCTCAGTTTCATAAACTACATGCAGCCCTTTATAGTTTTGGATTTGTATCTTTCGAAGTAGACGCATCACTATTTGTCCTATGTCGTGACACTATCATCCAATATGTTTTGGTTTTATGTTGATGACTTAATTTTAACACGATCGAACAATGACCTATTGGACTCTTTGGTCAAACATCTTAGCAACCATTTTGTTGTTCGTGATCTTGGTACATTGGCATTTTTTCTTGATATTGTAGTTATCCATGTTGAAGGCGGCTTACTTTTCTCTCTCAAAGAAAATGCTTGTCGGATCTATTGCGTCGAACGAACATGCATGCCTTCAAGTCAATCCAATCTCCTATGGCGCCGAAGTCACAAGAACATGAACACTCATCATCACCGTTCAATGATCCATCTATGTATAGATATGTTGTTGGCTCATTACAATATGCGATCATCAATCGATCAAATATCACATTTACCGTCAATCATGTGTGCTAGTTTATGTAGAATCCCCTAGAATCTCATTGGCCACTAGTTAAGAGAATTCTCAAGTGATCTTAGTTTGTTCATTTGTTCAACTCCATCATGTGGTCTTCATGATTTTTTTGATGCGGATTGGCCCAGAGTGGCCAATGATCGAAAATCTATTAATGGTTTTACCATTTTTTCTTGAACAAAACCTTATTTCTTGGTCAGCCAAGAAGCAACAAACGGTCTCTCTTTCTTAACCAAATCTGAGTACAAGGCATTAGCAAATACAATGATCGAACTGTTGTGGCTTCGAATGCTACTCTGAAATCTTAACATTGTGCATGACACTTGTCCCACCATACGGTGATAATATTGGAGCAATCTATCTCATTGTGAATCCCATCTTTTATGCATGAACTAAGCATATCTAAGTCAATGATCACTTTGTTCATGATGAGATTGCGAATTGCAGACTTAATGTGCAATCCATTTCTTCACATGATAACGTTGAGGATATAATGACTAAGCTGCTTGGCAGTTCGCGTTTTGTGTTTCTTTGTGACAAGCTTATGTTGCACTCTCATCCGACCTAGCTAGAGAGGGCGTGTGAACCAATCCTAATCAAGTAGTTACAATAACATAATGTGGTCAACCAACGTGATCATCATCTATCTTATTGTTATATAACTTTATCTTTTGTTGCTAGACTGTAACTATGTAAACATGTACAATTTCATGAATAAGAACATTAAGCAATTATTCTCTGATCTCTCTAGCTTAATCTTTCACCAACGGGAGTTTGAGATCCACTTGGATAAAGACAAGGAATTAAATTTTGTCATCCTCGAGATTCTGGGGCAGGGCGGGGTGGAAAATATATCCCTTGCCGCCGAAGAGGGTCGGGTGCCATCACTACTCTTGAATTTGAAAATCTTTCACCCTCGACGCTTATTTTATAGGATTCTTTGAATAAGTCTTATGAGACATTTGAGCTTATGAGTATATCAAAATTATTTATAATGTAACTTAAAATATTTCTGTTTAGTGGAAACTTTTTTACTTATAAGTCATCGCCACAATAACTTATAAGTTGAAATCTTATTTTATTTAACAAACTACATTACTCCTTTATCCTTATTCTTTTAAATAAATAATATTTCTTCCTTTCACAATTTTTTATTTTTTCTCCAGCTATTTTTTATAAAATATGAAATAAACTAAATTTAGAAAACACAAATAAACTTTTTAATAAATTTGGAAATTATAGATATAATACTATTAAGATTAATTTATTTAAAATGTTAGTACATTTAAATGAAATTCAACTTCAAAAGTATCAAAGTTTCCTTCACCAAACATTGCAACTACCTAGGCTTGTTTGGCTTAAATGATAAAAGATAACTAATAAATTCTACTACTGATAAGAGTGTTAAAGCTGATTTAAAGGATAAATAGTTACGTGTTTGAATTGAAATAATATTGGTAATAATAATAAATATGTATTATTTGCATGATAATAAGATAACTAATAAACTTTTCTTGATATTTAAAAGGGATAAGCGATCCGAATATGACTGTTCTGATAAAATTATTAAAGAAAGTTTTGGATATAATGATAAATTATGTAAGTTGATCAAATAATTTATAAGTAAAAAAATATAAACTAAGGTTTTTCTTATTATTATTTTGTACTTATAAGTTATGATTAAGTTGTACTCTACGTAAAAAATATTAGTTGCCAAAACACTTATATTTATTAAAATACTTAGAGGAAGATTTGAACAAGTTTATAAAAAAATAAAAAACTACCAAAACACTTATATTTATTAAAATGCTTAGAGGTAAGTTTGATCAAGTTTATGAAAAAAATAAAATAAAAGTTTGACCAAAAGTTTAGCCAAACACCATCTTAATATTATTACATGTAACTACTTATTTCTTAAGATAAGTCGTACCAAATATTTTTCTAGGAATCAAACCGGACCATAATATTCAAACTTAAATATCTAATTTTTTAATTTTTAATATTTAAATTTATTTTGTGTAATAATAATAATACATAATAATACTAATGACGCAGTGACTCAAACATGACTAAGAAAATACTAATAATAATAATAATAATAATAATAATAATAAATAATAATAATAATAATAATAATAATAATAATAATAATAATAATAATGTAACTGACGGTCAAGGGTCACGTCACGCCAGAGACGAGGGTTCTCTTTCTTTTTCGGAAAGTACTCGGAGTTCGACAAGGAGTCTGGCCCTGGCCTGAAGGAATGCTCTATAAAAAGTAAAAACGCATCCCCGCCTTCCAAAAGGCCTACTTGCAACTCGAATAATCTCTCTCTCTCCAAGATCTCTCGCTGTCTTTCTCTCTCTGCCGGCCCCAAGATCCCCCTGAGTCCTCTAGCGGCGGCGCTGCGGCCTTCTAGATCGATCATGAGCACCATGCTGCGCCGTGATCACAACGACGACGAATTCAGTGCTGCTACTTTCCATAGCGCCCGCTCCAGTAGCTTCAACTCGAGCGCAGCCAACAGCATTGACGTCGTTTCCCTCCAAAAGAGCGACGCCGACAGTACTGCTGCCCACAGCGATGGCGGTAGCATGGAACAAGACATGTGGAACAGCCGGAACCAAGACGGCTTTAATCTCCTGATGCAGCACTACCTCCGGAATAAGATGCTAAGGAAGCTGCGCGAGGGCAAGAACGGAGATACATACCTCGTGGAGCTGAATGATAGGAAGAGGACACGGACCCTGTACGCCGTTAAGACGATGCGCAAGACCATGATCACTAAGAAGTTGTTTTCTTCGATTGAGACAGAGAGGAACGTGCTCAAGTCCCTCAGCCACCCCTTTCTGCCGACCGTGCACGCCGACGTCGACTCGGAGGAGTTCTCTTTCTTGGTCATCGACTTCTGCCCTGGGGGAGACCTGCGATCTCTGCTGCGGAGGGGTCCTCTCAGAGAAGGGGCCGCTAGGTTTTACGCAGTTGAAGTGCTTCTTGCCATGCAGTACCTACACATGTTCGGAGTCGTCTACAAAGATCTCAAGCCCGAGAACGTCCTGATAAAAGCGGATGGGCATATCATGCTCTCAGGTTTCGATCATGTCTGCTTCAGAGGGTGCGANATAAAAGCGGATGGGCATATCATGCTCTCAGGTTTCGATCATGTCTGCTTCAGAGGGTGCGATAGCCAGGAAGGATTTAGTGACATCCACATCCCTCCAGAGGTGGTCAAGGGAGAAGAGCACGGCGTCGTCGCCGACCTGTATACATTCGGAATATTCTTGTACGAGCTTCTGTTCGGGACAACGCCGTCTTCCATAGCTGCCGAGACGACGACATGCATGGGGCTGCAGCAGCTCAAGTTTCCGCAAGAGCCTGTCGTAAGCCCTGCAGCTCGTGATTTGTTGAGGTGCCTGCTCAACAAAAATTCAAAACGGAGGCTCGGTCACAAGCACGGCATCAACGACGTGAAGCAACACGCCTTCTTCCGCGGAATAAATTTCGCGTTTTTGCAGAGTATTGCTGATGGCTGCTTAAGGCCACCTCGCCTGCCCAATAAATTTTATAAGAAAAGCATGTATTAGGTCAATATATAAATGATGCACAGTTGAAGCATCCCAATAATTTTTTGCAGAGTTTTTCTACCCTTTTATTTCTTTCTTCGGACCACTTTATAATTGGAATAAATTCAATTTTTTTAGTCAAATCAATTTAACACTTGCAACTGGATGTAGGAAAAAAAATAATGATGTTGTATTAGGAGCAACTTTCCAAATCACATGCTATCTTTATTATCCATTTTTTAATGTTTTGCACTAGGTTGCTTTTTTTATGCATGCTCACGGTCCATATTCACTGAGATTTGGCTGATCTACTTTTCACATCACAACAAATTATTTCATTCCAACAATTTTTTACTTAGTTTTACTTTTGCCACTGGGGTTCTTTCATGTTTCCTTCCAATTTTTTAATGTACTATGTTTTTTTCTTAATTTTGGGCTACAAAGCCATCCATTTAAATGGGTGTCCTATAATTATAGGATTAAATTTAGTTTGGGCTCTATAAATTTCTAATTCTGAATTAGATTTCGTTACATGTTTCGTGGGTTCTATTTTTTAGAGACTACCGCAAAGTCTTATTCTAAAGTAAAATATTTTCAATCATATTTTAAGTGAGTATCTATAGAAGCTCACTAGAATTTCAATATCTTCTATTTTCTTCGCATCTAAGATACAACTCACTTACCAAGTGATGATGTAGCCTAATTATAGATTTACCTCATAAACCTCTTTGTATTATTCTTCTCTTTTCCACTGTTTATCCATAACAACTTCTAGTGATGTTCGGTTCTAATTGTCTGGTTAACACTTTGCTATCCTTGAATTTCACTTGCTATTGCTTTAAATTTTCTTTTCATTTTACATATAGATAGATTTATTTCTTTCTCATGATGTATTAACGATCTTTTTATGGTTCTGATTATTTCAACAAGTCGTCAGTAATTATCTCCACAACCAACTATAGATTTGGAAAATTCTTTTGTTACAATATCACATGATAAACATTATCTTATATCTATATAAACATTATTTGGTAGCAGAATAAATGCATGAGTATACCATTATTGTGATAATATAATCAAACAATAAATATAATAGGTTTAAATTTGATCAAACATATATTCCATTCTTTTCTCTTTTTTTATATTGTATTTTTTCTTTTTTAATATCAATTAAAATATTATTTTTTATCTCATTAATTGCCATGCTTAGTCATTAGTTATTTTCAACTAAAATATTATTGTAAAATATCACACTTTTTTTTCCAATCCAAACACATTATAGAATAACATATTTTGTTTATATGAATATGTGTATATGAATAACATATTTTAATGTTTTATTCCTTTCAAAATTATTCTCCAACCAAACGACCCCAAGAGAAGATGAAATAGAAGTGTAGAACACTATTGAATTTTTCTTGCATTAATTACTAGCATTAAAGCGAGTTGCATCCTTCCTATGACATAACAATGGCATTTGCCGACTCGTCATTTCTAAACAGAGCAAGTTCAAAGAAAAGTAATTTGCTGAACAAAGTAGAATCTATAAACTTATATGACGTGAGTCGACAATACTTGTTCAAACAACAGTTAGTCGACAAGTCCTAACTTTGGGAATCCACCAGCGCCTAAGAAAGGAATCTAAGGTCCAATCCGCATAGAGTCAAATTTTGGAAAAATAAATAATTGAACAAAATAGGAGAAAAAGTCCTTTATTCCATATCAGAACTCCCTTTTATAAGAGGGTTCTGCCAACTAATCAGGGTCCACAAGTAGTACAATTCTTTAACTAATAAGTTTATCATAACAAACTAAAATCATAACAAACTAAAACAGATTGCGATAAGAAAAAAATCCTAACTAAAAAAAATCAATTAACTTCTAGAGCAATCGGATCTGCATCAGGTTCCCCTGCTTCAGGAAAGCTGGACCCGAAGCTTGGTTGTAACACAATAGGCGGGTGGGACACAAAAGATCAACGACATTAAAGGTGAGTTAGATTCCAAAGTGATTCTGGCGAGTCCACAACATAAGCATTGTCGTTAATCTTCTTTAAAATTTTGCAAGGTCCAAACTTCTTATCATGTAGCTTGTTGTATGTGCCCGAAGGAAAATGCTCCTTGCGGAGATGCACCACAACAAAATCACCCTATGCAAATACAAATTTTCTATTATGCTTATCAGCATGTTGCTTGTACTTTTTGTTAGACTCCTCCAAGTGCTTCATGGTGTCTTCGTGGATAAGGCGTAGGTGGTCAATCATATGGTCTGCGGTAGCACTATCACTTGCAACTTTAGGGAGAATAATCAAATCTATAGCTTGACGAAACAACCAACCATACACAATTTCAAAAGGAGCCTTCTGTGTGCTTCTATTCATTGTGTTATTGAAAGAAAATTCTACTTGAGTCAAATCCAGATCCCATTGCTTGGGTTTACTACCAGAAATGGATCTTAACATGTTTCCAAGTGACCTATTTACAACTTCTGTCTGCCAATGCATCTGGGGGTGACAAGTACTACTAAAATTCAATGTCGTGTCAAATCTTTTCCATAAAGACTTCCAAAAGTAAGAGAGGAACTTAGAGTCTCTATCAGATGTGATGGATTTAGGAATTCTGTGTAGCCTCACAATCTCACGAAAAAAAAAGATTAGCAACATGACATGCGTCTGAAGTCTTCTTGCAAGCCACAAATATGTCATTTTTGGAAAATGATCAACAACCACGAAGATGGAATCTGATCCTTTCTGAGTTCGTGGTAAGCCCAACACAAAATCCATTGATAAATCTTCCCAAGGCCCGGATGGTATAGGCAATGGAAAATACAACCTTGCATTTTGGGATTGCCCCTTGGTTGTTTAACATGTGCACACCTGGGCACAAATCGATCCACATCTCTTCGTAGTTGTGGTCAGTAGTAATGTTGTTCAACAACAACAATAATCTTGTCACACAAAGATGAGCGTGGGATGCATAACTGATTTCCGCGGAATAAAAATCCATCTAGAAATAACATACATTGTGCTGGTTGATGCAAAACACAAGAATTTCAAGATGAGTTGAAATACCTTCATAAAGTTATTTTAGAGAATCAAATCTAGGGACTTCAATATTTAAAGTAGACAATAGGTAAGCACGCCTACTAAGAGCATCAACCACCTTATTCAACTTTCAACTTTTATGCTTGATAACATATGCAAACCTTTGCATATATTGGATCCATCTGGCATGCATTCTACAAATTTGGGTTTGAGTTTGTAAGTCTTCAAAGCTTCATTATCAGTGTGTAAGATAAATTTTTTGCATACCAAATAGTGCTCCCAGTGTTTGAATTCTTCGCTACTACACATAACTCTAGTTTATACGTGCTCCAATTTTGTCGGTCTTCATTTAACTTTTCACTATGGAAGGCAATGGGACGATTCTCCTGAGATAAGACAACCTAAATGCCCACTATAGATGCATCACTTTCCACCTCGAAAACCTTATTAAAATCAAGCAATGCCAAAACAAGAGATGATGTAAGTTTTTGTTTGATTTCAGTAAAACTACTTTCAGCAGCACCGCCCTAGTGAAAGTTCCCTCTTTTCAGATAGGAAGTGATTGACGCCATAATAGTACTGAAATTCTTTATAAATCTTTGATAAAGAGATGGAAGCCCATGGAAGCTATGAACATTAGACAATTTTTGGAGTTGGCCAGGAAAGAATGGCTTCAATCTTCTCTGAATCAACTTGAATTCCCTAGGAACTAATGATGTAACTTAAGAATAAAATCTTTTAAGTAGCAAATCAACATTTTTTCAAGCTAACGTATAGCTGGTTGTCACGCAAGATCATGAGCACTTCTCGCATGTGAACTAGATGTTCTCCCTTTGTTTTCTTGTAGACCAATATGTCATCAAAGTAAACTACCACAGATTTTCCAATAAGCGGTCTCAAAACATGATTCATAAGTCGCGTAAATGTACTAGGTGCATTAGACAATCCAAAGGGCATCATCAACCACTCAAAAAGTCCATTTTTTGTCTTGAGAGTTGTTTTCCATTCATTACCTGGTTCCGTTTGTACTTGATGATAGCCACTACACAAGTCAATCTTTGAGAAAATATTTGATCCACTCAACATGTCCAACATATCATCCAACTGCAAAATTGGGAATTTGTATTTAACAATGATCTTGTTTATCGCTCTACCGTCCACACACATTCTCCAACTACCATCTTTCTTTGAGACCAATAATGCAGGAACTGTAGGATCTGGAAGGCACCAAGAGAGAGGGGAGGGGG
>LTAE01014433.1:0-11438 GCA_001647135.1 Pontederia paniculata | reverse complement strand
AAATAGAATCATCTTGTGTTGCTTCTACAAGTTCATGAACATAATGCAATTATTGTTAGCGTGGGTGCACGAAAGTGTTACTCCGTAGCCATAATTAGAATTGTGTTGCCTTGAAAGAGGAATGCATGAATTATGGAGTGAAGCAAGAATCTACGACATTGTATATCACTAACCATCGCATGATTAGTCTAAACGGATTCGAAACCCTAGAACATTTCCTATATATATTCCCGCCTAGTTGCATGTTGCATTCGCATATCTCTTAGTATAAACTTTTCTCTCCTAACTCTAATCGTCTAAATAACGATTTGAGAACCATAATTCTAGTATTTGGCCACTTCCATGTGGGATCGATATTTTATTACTACAACAAGGTCCCATGCGCTTGCGAGACGCTTGTCATTCTACCATGGGTATCATATGCCCAACACCATCTGTCATCATTGGCATGAGCAGGGATATAAATAGAAGCAATTAGTGAGGCCAGAATAGGCCCAAACAAATTATGCAATATCGGCAAGTTCCAATGATGCTGACAAATAAGTTCACTTACATGCATGTTAGAAGACATCAGATCTATATTCAAGAATGTAGGCTTCAATTGCAAAGGAGTATAAAAAATCCATGGATCCCTCGTCACATCAGTACTATTGTCATTTCCTACATGTCCTTTAATACTATGTCTTATTACTTGAAGGGTATTTAATAACATTCTCCAAGACCAGGTGAACTTCAGGGTGTGAGTGCGTTGAAACCAGGGGTGCATCTTACCATATTTATTTAGAACCAATTTGACCCAAGGGGAGTCTTCCTCCTGAAGGACCCTAAGGACTAACTTTGTCTGAAGGGCATACCTAACTAACCTAGGGTTCTTTATACCTAGACCCCCTTCAAACCTATGTGCTTGGACCATGTCCCAATTTATCAAGTGAACCCCCCTTCTTCCCCCATTTTTGGACCATAGAAAACCCCTGGATAGCTTCTCTAGAGCGTCTAGCACCCCTCTTGAAACATATGTAACTCCTAAAGAATGACTTGGCATAGAGTTTAAGACAAATTTTATGAGAAACAGATCTACCAACCATGTTAAGGGTCTTCATTTTCCACCCTGAAATTCTAGAGACCACCTTGTCCACCAGCAGTACTTGTTTGGGTTTAGGAATGTATTTGTAGGAAATCAGGGTACCTAAGTATTGAAATGGGAAGGACACAACATTAATATCTAAAGCCTGCTGAATTGCACTCCTTCTCCTATTGTCCAATTTAGGTGGTAGGTATATTTCTGACTTTCTAGGATTAACTATTTGGTTTGTGAGGATATACTAGATTTTCATAACTTCTTGATCTCCTTACAGTTCTTAACAGTAGCAGTCATACAGATGATGAGGTCATCAACATATAGCAGGTGGTTGGCAGAGTATGTCCCTATGGAGTAAGGGGTGAGTGAACCTGAAGCTACTGATTGATTCATAATGGTTGATAGCACTTGGGTAATGAGGATAAACATGTATGGTGACAGTGGGTCTCCTTGCCTGATTCCCTGTTGACTATTAAAGGGGTGTGATGGTTGTCCATTGATTAAACAAGAAAAGGAAGGGGACCTAACACAAGCCAAGACCCAAGTAATGAACCTATCTGGGAATTTCATTATTATCAGGACCTTCTTCACAGCCTCCCAAGATACTCTATCAAAGGCCTTAGTCATACATGCCTTAACTAATATTCCCTTCTTTGTACCCTTGACCATGGAGTGTGCAAGTTCTTGACATATAAGGATATTATCACGAATGGACCTATTTGCCAAAAAGGTTAAGTGTGTTGGGTCAATTATTGCAGGTAATATAGGTTTTAATCTTGTTGCCAGGATCTTAGCAACTGTTCTATAAATGATATTGCACAGGGATATAGGTCTATAATCATTTACAGTCTTAGGGTTGTTAGTCTTAGGTATGAATATTAGGTTGGTTTTAGCCCACTCCCTCGACATAAGTCTAGTGTTAAAGAAATGGAGGATTTCCTTTATAATGGAATCTCCTATTATGTCCCAGTATTTTTTTATAAAATTTCAGTGTGTAGCCATCAGGGCCAGGAGCTTTACCTGGGGGTAGAGACCAAAATGAGGACTTTATCTCCTCTGGTGTGATAGGGGCCTCTAGGTATTCCTTATGTCTTGTAGATATATTTGGAAGGTCTGGACAGTGTTCTATATTAATAGAGGGATGCTCAGGACTCTGCCATAAGTTCTTGTAGTATGTGACAAATTCCTGACTTATGTCCTCTTGTGTGCTCAAGATATTCCCAAATATTGAGGTTAGGTTACAAATTTCATTTCTCTTTTGCCTCACTATGGTGCTAAGATGGAAAAACTTTGTGTTTTTGTCCCCTTGACTTAATCATTTTACTCTAGATTTAGACCACCATTTTAGACTGATCTGCCTTAGCAAAGCAGCATGCAAATTATATAATGCCCTGAGCTTCCCAAGGTCTTGTGTATTTAATCCCTGTTGAGTATCCTTAAGATCTAATTTTGTGATATCATCCTTGACAATCTGTGATCTTTTTCTCTAAATCCCTTAATTTGTTTTTGTTCCATATTAGTGTTTTGTCCTTCACAGACCTTAATGAGTGATGTAAAGGAGTGTTTTGGATTTTAGAAGCCCAGACCTCCTGCACTATATTTCTAGCTTCAGGATAATCAAACCAAAATAACTCATATTTAGCAGGTCTAGGTTTTCTAGGTGCTAAATTAGCTTTTAATAACAAAGGAGCATGATCTGATGTAGTTCTATCTAAAATTTGTAGATCAAGAGCTGGGAATCTTATAAACCAGTGGGAGCTCAAGAGAATTATGTCTAATTTGCACCAAATTCTTGCGAGACCATACCTGTTATTGCACCATGTGTAGTGGCAGCCTCTAGAGGGAACATCTATCAAACCTTGACCCTCAATTAAGTCTCAAAAATACTGAATGGACTTGGAGAGACGAAAGGCTTTACCTCCTCTTTTGTCCTCCTGAAGCAGTATCGAGTTAAAGTCCCCTACAAGTGCCCACGGGATGTCGTCCACATTGAGCCTAGAGAGGCTTCTCCATAAGGTTGTCCGGACACTTGAAAGGTTGCTGGCATAGACACAAGTCAACAGAAACGAAAAATCAACAGTTGTGATTAAGGCATGTATGCATTGGCATGATGATTGGAGCGAGGTCACCTGAATATGATGCCCTCTCCAAGCCAGAATGATTCACCCTGAGGCTCCAGATCCTTCACAGTAGATACCCTTCCATGCTCGGCCCAGCCTGCGCAGGACCTGTTCTGAGTTCTCCCCTGTGGTGTGAGTTTCTACAAGTACAACTATGTCCGGGTTGTGTGTTCGTAGCAAGTCGGCGAGGCGGTCCTAGACCTTCCCCCCATATGCCTCCCGACAATTCCATGAGTTTATTTTCATATGTTGAGGTCAAGGCTGGCTGAGGCACCCTTGATTCTCCCCATCTGCACATCCTGTAAGATAAGACTGTTAGTATCAATTCTATTTTCAGGCTTCTTACCCTTCTGCTTTTTCCTACCCCCTCTGGTGCTACTCTTGAGAAGCGGAGGAGCCTCCGGGGGGATTTGGCCTTCTTTCTTGCCACCTACGTCCAAGGCCCACGCTCTAAGTCCGAGTCTATATGCTCCTCCTCCTCCGAGTCTCCTTGGGCCTCTGCTTCCTCTGGCTCCTCCTGGAAAAGTCTGGCCTTCATTATTTCCACAAGGGCTTCATGCGACCTCATGGAATCCTGGACTGGAGCCGACATTGGTGATTTTTGCCTTCTCAAGGGGCCATGGATTGACAGGGGGAGATGATCGCCTTTGTTCCACCCAAAGGAGGTCTCTCTGAGATCGCCGTCCTTTCTTTTACTCCGCTCTTGGGGTTAACCGAGTGGTGTGAGGAGGAAGGTGAAAGGTCTAGGTATGTTGAAGGTGAGCGGATAAGACCTTCCAAGGGCTCCTTGATAAGCCCGTAATCTTGATGCAGTCCACGTGTCTCCAGATTAAGGCATGTGTCCTTCCTTGTATATCAGAGCCGACCATTTGCGCACAGATATCCGGGTGATAAGAAACCCCATTTTCCCCTTCCGTCTATCCATTATGACTATTGTCCTCCCGGATGTCCCCACGTGTCCCTTCCCCTTCATCGGATGGATGAGATTCACCTAGGGCAACAGGAGGCACCATGTAGCCGGTTCGACACGGTCTAGCTGATTGAACTCGGTTCAATTGTTCTTCGCGACGATGCAAACTGCTTGAGGGTTTCCGACGAGATCTACCTCTCCGTCGCTCCGATTGAGATGTCGAACTACCTGAGATCCACCCCTCGAACCTCTGCTGAAGGGGAGCTTGCCGTCGCCTGACCGGGGAAGTCTGCATCCATGGTCCAAAGAGCAGTACCTTCCCAGCGGCATCGCCTTCCCCAACCCTCGACAACAGTTCAGGTCTTTCGGGGCAGTTCTCTAGCGGGTGCCCTACTCGACCACAACGGAAGCAAAATGACGGTAAATTTTCATATAATACTTCCTGAAAGAAACGATTACCATCCGGCTGCCTGATCCAAATTCCTTGTTTGACAGGTTTTGAGAGGTCCAGTTTAACACATATCCTAGCGCAACCATCCACAACACTTAACGATTCCTTCTTTGAAAGCAGTGGAGTACCAAACGCTGAAGCGATGCGCCATATGGAGTTTTGGTTTCCCAGTTCGAAAGCTAGATCCGGAAGCCTGATCCACACTGGGATCGCACTTGGTTGCCAGTCCGCAGATCTAAAGAATGGCCTTGCTTGTATGAGCTGGAGATCCATGCCCTCAAACTCCAATGGATTGCTTGTAAGCACCCGCAAACTTCGTCGTTGTTAGTAAATGTAAACAAGAAACAACGGTTACCTAGATCTGCGACTTCTAGTGGTTCCTACAGCTTACTGAGTTTGGAGAGGGCAGATCTAAGAAGCTCTGCTGCGTCGACACCGACATTCCTTTGAATAGCGTCATATGAGGCTTCTGGCGAGCTGCTGAGATCTGTCCGCAATTTCCTCCTGCGGTATGATGACTTCCTCATGCACGGCCTCCTGGATACAGCGCCACTACTACTGAGACATCCCCCTCTTTGAGGGGTTGGGGCTCGGACAACGTCCAACCATGTGCGATCTTGTACATGACTTTGGTAGGTTGGTGGCTTCGATGGGGGTCTTGATGGTGGATTCGATGGGGGTTTTACATGTTTGAGGGGGTTTGTGGCTAAAGGGGGAAGGAGAGGGGGATCCATGGGTGCGTAGAAAATCAGAGCAGGAGGGAGGAGAAGGAGGAGGGGGAAGGGGGGTCGGAGCTCATCTCAGTTAGCAGGGACACAGCCGATTTGGAGTGGTTTTGCTTAATTAGTGGAGGATGATACATTCACAAGTTTGTGGGTGAGCATAATCTGATACGGATCAAGAATGAGATTATTTCGATCTTGATCTGATCTTTATCGAAAAAAATAAAAGTCTTCTTCCTGATGATTATAATTGAGATCGGATTAGAACGTCCCCATTTGAATCATAAATTAGATCAAGATATCTCGGTTATCTTAAATTATTTTTAAAATTATTTAAATATAAAAATATATTGTCATATTTATAATATATAATTAAATTATATATATATATATATATTATATAAATTAAATATATATATATATATATATATATATATATATATATCTCGAAAGAATAACTAATTTCTTAGCTATAGCATTTACTTTATACGATTACCTTTTCATCATCCAAATTCTATTGTCCTAGTAAGATACTGATTGAACTTTTATTTCTCGCTCAAACTAATAAGAGAGAGACTTACGGACTTGTTTAAAATCCGAATAGCATCTTGCTTATGAATAAATAGAAAAATAAGGGTATACATTCCGCTTATGGCATGTAGTTGTAAATCGGATAAGCTCAACTCTTTTTTTCTTATGAATCTAACGACTCAACGAATATGTGGAGTTGCACGGAGTTACATGAATATTTTTTTCTCTGTTAAATGCATGGCGTCTTATTTTTCTTTATCTTGATCAGTATACCGGTAGTATTTTAATTTTTAGGGCATGTTTGAAAAGAGGAAGAGAAAGAAAGGAATGCAAGGTAAAGATGATGAGAGTGGAGGAATGGAAGGTAAAATTATTTATCCTTTATTTAATTTTAATTTAAGAAAGATAATGAGAGAAAAAAGATTATATTTTAACTTTTTCTTTAAAAAATTATTATAAATAAAATTAATTTTTATCATCCTCTTTATTATTCTCCTCTTTCCTCAATTCAAACACCCTAAGCAGAGAGTTCACGTTTCGAATGACATAATTTATTGGTAATATTATTAGCATAAGGAAGATGACATTTTTCAATCGCAGATTTAAATTCATTAAAAATTATTGATAAATGACTAATTCAATATTTAAATTGAAAAATATAAAAAATTGATAACTTTATAAATTGAGTTCATTACTACTACAATTAAAGATGAGCACAACCGAATTCGAATAAGAAATAAATTACTTATGGTTTCGAACCAACTTTTATCAAAAATAAAATAGTAGACTCTCTGTGTCTAATTGCAACCATGATCAAATTTGGGAAATCCTGACTATCTCAAATTATTTCTCTAAAATTATATAAACCAAAATATATAAAAAAAATATATTATCATATTGACAATATATATATATATATATATATATATATATATATATCAAACTTCAGAGAGACATGCAACTATATTAAAACAAGTTAATCTTATCTAAATCAAATAATTAAATATAANGACAATATATATATATATATATATATATATATATATATATCAAACTTCAGAGAGACATGCAACTATATTAAAACAAGTTAATCTTATCTAAATCAAATAATTAAATATAATATACCTATAAAAAAAATAATTTAATATATTCTTATGATTATAATTAATGAATCAGGACAACCAAGTATTTAATATAATAATTATGGCTTAATTTGAGCTACATAATTTTTGTGGAGCTTGATAATAATTGGTTTGACAAAAAGTTTAAAAAAGCTTACCAATTGGGCCGACGGATTTTCTTGCCCGTGTCTAATTAGAACTCGTTAATGCAAATTGAGAATAAAGACGCGTGATACAATAACTCAATCCTCGACTTGAATATTTAATATAATAATATTTTTTTCCAATGTTAACTCTGATATTTACAAGACAGGATATAATGTAAATCTCTTTCAAGGGTGACATGCAGCTGAGCACCATACATAATTACATATTATTAGGCAGACAGTTGGGGAGCAAGTCTCAAATCGCACGGCCAGGCGAGCACATGTGTGTTTCCACAGCCGTACATGGTGGAGGCACCAATGAGGCTGCCAAAAGTTGTAACCACCACCACCACCACCTTCCATTAACCAGCAGATACAAAAAAAAAAGAGATTGTTGATCAGGAAATTTAGTTGGGTTTTGACCCTTTTTGCCATGAAAAAGTTGTGCCTACCCTATCCATCCATCCATGAGGATTAGTGAATTTTGATGAGTGTCAACTTGCAGCAAATTCACGCGCCTTTCTCTCTCCTCATCATTCATAATCTACTCCAAAGCTAATTATTAGATCTGATTATATTCTGACAAGGTTCTGAAATGAACCAAAGTTGATTCATCTGTCTTCCAACATTGACAAGCATATAAGCTTCACCACATATGCATGTGTAGTGGAAGTGGAATAAAGCTTATTAGTTGCTTTTAGGGAGAATTTTTTTTCTTACTTTTTTATCATCAGTCTGTGCTGCCACTTCTTGGATGGATGCAGGAGCTTTCATTTAGTGTGTTCTTGTAAGTATGTTGGCAGAGGGAAATCATTGTCTTTTCAGATTTTGGACAATCCTTTGTCTTTAGGTGAAAAAAAGGACTACTTGTTGTTTCTGGAGGCCATTAATCTTAGTTGCCACTGGCACACATGGTTTGAGTTACTAAAGATTAAGCATTGTGTGTTCCAAAAGAGAAGACTTGCTAACTATCAACATTAATCTTGGTGCATGTTCCCTCTTTTTTTCGAAACTAATGTTTCTGCACACAAGAAAGTTCCAATTCCACTAGAAAATACTCAGAATCAAATGTGGTTAAGGGAAAGGAATCATCATGCAATAAAAGTGGAACGTTACAACCTCCAACCTATGTTGTAAAACACGGTCCGGTCCGATCGGTCGAACCGATTTGGATCGGTGTCTGGGGTCTAAAAAAAGATCATGAGTCATTTAAAATTCGAAATGTCAATTGGACCGTTTTGATCCAGTCAAACCCGATCAAAATCCGAGTTGAACCGCTCGACCCGACGGATTTGACCAACCCGATAAAAAAATTCAAATAATAATAATAGAAGTTTAATTTATTTTTTAAAATTAAATAATATATTTTGTCATATAAGTAAGATTTAAAATAATTATGTTAAATAAAAAACTTAATGAATCAATCGAGCGTATTAATATTTAATAATTATCTTATTATTTATCTTTGATCATTAAGCACTATTATAAATAATAAGCTAGAATTAAAAATATCATATTATTATAATTAATAATATGTGCTCATTTATTTTAATTTTACACGTAACTTTTATTGTAGTGACAGGACGTGATCACTATGTCTCTTACAAATTTTTTTTATTAATTTATTAATATCCGATTTGATCATCTGGTCCGATCGATCCGACTTGACCCGTTAAGTTATCCGGCTCGGATTTTAAAACATTGCCTCCAACAACATGGTTCAGAACAGTTTCAGTTGGTAAAATTAATGCAGCAGGACTTATAGAAGAGGACGTAGAAAGCCAGAGTTCATTATGTTTTTATTATTCTTCGTTGTTCTTTCAGACGTAAAGTTCAGATATTCTGAATGGTCGCAACAGTTAAAAGGAAATGAAGCATATGTTTCTAGGACAACACCATCATAAGGCAAAGTTTCCACTGTGCAAAAGTTAGAGATGAGAAGAGGTTTTGAAACAACTTTTGTGGCAAACTATTTTACATATATAACCTTGCTGTTGGATCCGAACCCATAACTAAGACTTATCTTAATTGGGCCAAGCAACGAAGCCACAGTGGTTGAAGTGCATTTGAGGCAGTTCAAACAAAGACAAAGACAAAGTTGAACCCCGAAGTCATGGATAAGTGCATTTGATGCATGTCAAACAAACACAAAGTTGAACTCAGAAGTCATGGATTCATGACGCTACCTACAGAAATGGGCCTTTGATTGAGGTGGGGTTTTATTGAACTCTATATTCTCCTTGTAAGGGTTTGTAAAAAACGTGCAGATTTTAAGATTTTAAGTTTAATTTTTGTGAACCCAATTTTTTTATTGAGAATCTCATATGTCACGTCAGGCATATGACTCAGAACATCAAATTAATCGGATCGGTTATTGACTTCCTATATGTGGATAATGTGCTTCATACATATTGTTGCCCAGATTGAGAGTGTTCAATTAGGTATACTACTTAAAATCTTAAAAATTTAAACAACTAAAAAAAAAACGATATCTTTATATTAATATTCTTAACAGAATTTGTGATTATACACGGATATTAAAGTTGGCGAAAAAGAAACTACTGACATGGAACAAATAATTCGAAATCTAAAAATGTCCTTATACTTATATTATCAAAAAATTTATTATATCTTTTAAGTTATGAGTGCTTAATAATCCATTAATAGCGAAGTAGATGAAAAAAAAAACATCGGGTTGTATTTTGTAAAATATGATATTGGAACAACTATGCAAAATATATGCAGGTTGTATTTGATGGACAGAAAATAAAAATCATTCAAATTGAAATAGTTGTACTCCTTCAAATAAACAGAATATATTTTATTAGGTTGCATTCATTATATTGTCGTTTTATCCTTTTAAAAATTATCACTTATTAAATTATCAATAATGTACATCAGTTATTTAGTATGCGTAAGTAATGTGTGTGACAATCTTTATTCTTTTATTTATTATATAAAAAAGATCAAGAAATAATGTATAATTTTAATCATAGTAATTTAGAACAAAGTAGTTAAGATTTCAAATCTATATAAATTTAATTTGAATTTTGTGAACTTGAATCACAAATATATATTCTAAACTCATAAAATTATACTCCAAGCAAATAAATTTATAAATTACACAGTACTTTTTCTAAAGATGATAGTAATAAATTAATATTTTCATTATTATATTACAACAATTATTAATAAATTAATTATTATTTATAGTATATGAATAATATATTTATAGATAATTAATAGAAATAATAATAATAATCTATTTAATGATAATGATAAAAATTATTATATTGTTATTTATTTATTTATATTATTTATTTGAATAAAATTTTTAAGTACAAATGCGGAAAGAAAAATATAAAATAATCATCCAAGTGATATTCATATTGTCATATCTTTTATGGGTAATCCAGATAGTCAATTCATAATCAATATGCATTCTCATGCAATGCATATTATTTATAAATTAAAATAAATGAACATAATGGCTATACGGTGGATCCAAATAATTTAATATAATATTATCATGTAATGTGAAAAAATTACCTCCGTAGAAATATTCTCTTAGTATTATGTAGCTAAATATCCTCTTAAAGACCTTTTTGGTTTGGTGAAGGGAAGGTAATATAAGAAAAGAGTAAATACGAAAATAAAAATTGAAGAGAATGAAGATAAATGAATCTTATTTCAATGACATAAATAAAAGAAAGGATGAAAATTATAAGTTTCATTGAATGAATATTATCTTTATATATTTAATTATATATGATTAAAATTAAAAATATAAATGTATCTTTCCTCTCCTTCACGTTTCAATTTGGGACTGAAAAAATAAACTGAGAAATGGAGGTAAGTGAAGGAAGCAGTGTAGCCTGTGCAGAGTACAGTCTCAAATTCCAAAAATTAATTTTTCAATAGTCCTATTTGTGGTGACGAAGAATAAAACTATCACTATATTTTTTCCTTTGTTGAATCTAGGATCCCGAGAATATTTTAAATGATCACAAATTTGTAAGTGAACTCAGTCTGTACTAATGAACTTGTTGAGCTGGTTTATGTAACAGGACATATTCAAGTTCAGAATAGTGGTCGACCTGAGTTGAAGGAATGGACGACCAGCGCACGCGTAATCATATAAGAAGAACTACATGTGTGCAGTGGGCGTCCTAAGTATATGAAGCGGTCGACCAACGTCAGAGGGAGAATATATGTGATGGAGAGCAGAAGCATAAACGGTCGACCAATATTAGAAGGGAGTGCATATGGAGCTGAATGATGATTACGAAGAGAGATCAGAGGTAGACCGATCGATCAGAGATGAGCAAAGGACGACCGGAGCAAAAGGCTGAATCGAGG
>LTAE01014431.1:0-11439 GCA_001647135.1 Pontederia paniculata | reverse complement strand
ACACTTAATTGTTAAATCTTTACCATTGTTTAATATTTATTTTCATAATCAATAAATTCATCAAACTCAATGTACCCCTCTCATTAAAATATTGTGTTAGATATTGATAGAATAAATTTCTCGTGGGATCGACACTCTATTCACTTTCTTTATTACTTGATACGACTAGTGCACTTGCTAGCGATTTTATTTGCATAATTAGCACGCATCAGTATTACTCTCTCAAAAGAAATTACAACTACAAGGGAGATTTGACTCAAAGACATATTCCAATATCACAAATCGTTTCCCTAAGTGTCCATGGGCATGCAGCTTGCTTTCGAATCATGTTGACCACATTGATAGAGTCAATATGTATGTGAATTTTGGAAATGCCCTTCTCAATGCACGCTTGCACTCCACATAATAGTCATGAAGCCTCGATCTCTAGAACTAATTTCACCACTTTTGCAAAAGCTCTTGCAAATATAAGAGGGCAAGTGTTAGTCCTCAATATAAATCTTGCTCCTCCCCCTTTATTTGACCCTGCATATGACCCATCTGAGTTTAGTTTAAACTAGGAAAGAGGGGGAGGCTCCCATCAGACTCTTTTGGGTCTTGGGGGAAAAATACCTCAAGCGTATGGTAAGCAACATATTCATAATGTCCAACTAGGATCTATTCCAAACCGATTCAATGGTTGCATGCTTTGACCAAAAGTGCACATTATTATGCATATTTCAGATTCTCAACAAACAGAGAGCAAAGAGAGAAAGAAACCGATGCTAATAATGTCTCTCCAATCTTGTTGCCCCTCTTGAATCCATCCGTCGGTATCCCACTGATGTATAAACTGGAGTTGTGTATTTAATCTTGTTTGGTAAATAGACCATAGTTGATGCACAACAAGGCAATGAAAAAAAATAAGTAAGTTATTTCCAATGCCATGCTGCAAAGCGTGCAGGAAGGATCAACAAAATGATTAAACCTAGTGATGTAGTCCAAGTGAGCAATTTATAATGCAAGAGTTTCCACAAAAGGAATTGCACCTTTGGGGAAACCCGAATATGCCACACTTTCGACCAAAATTGTCCTCCTCTTGAGTTCAGTGGTAAAGTATGTTGGCGGACAAAATTATAAACTCACCTAGCATTTGCAAGCCCACGGGTATCCGTAACCAAAACACACACATCATCGTTGGCGCTAAAAGATACATAAGTCTCATAAATATAGTTACACATTTCTGAATCAAAATAATGCAAAAGCAGAGGTAGATTCCAATAGTTACTTGTGCGAAAGTGCATCTCTTAAGTTCTCTAGCGGGGCATGGACATTAACATATGTAGGCATGAGACTTAAAGGGGTTCTAAAGATCTAGCAATCTATCAATACCAATGTGGAGGTCCCGCCCTAATAGCCTTCTTGAATCCTAGTTGAAGCCATAGAGTTGTGATCATTAGCCGCTAAGTCCATGCAGCAGTCTCGAGGGTAGTAGTAAATCTCATGGTGGACCTCTTCTCGATATTTGCAAAATATTAGATTAACTCGAGGAAAATTCCTCAACAAAAAATTTTCTTTGTTACTAAATAGCTTCACATCTATGTGCAATGCTCCATAATATACTTCTCAATTTTTTCTCTATATTTAAAAATTAATGTGCTCCATATCAAAATCAAATAGGTCGACATAGAAAAAATAAGAGAAATGAGATGTCAACTGTGATGTTCCATTGATCATTGACTATTTGCATTGTAAAATTCTTAGTCCACCATCTTACCCTTGGACCATAGTCAAACAACCGGTGCTGCGGGCGCCTGGGCCCCACAACTCTCTACTCGCCATCTCGTGCAACATTCTCAAATACGACAATGTCTACCTGCATCACTAACAAAAACACACATTAAAAATATGGGAACAGAGAAGAGATTTCCAATTGGACGTTCGAGATTACACCTCGTGCCCGTGTCTGGGTGGGTCACGCGAGTGCTCACTAGCGACTGAGAAAGCTCCACAAATAGATTAATGATGACATGGGCGACTCGAAAGGGACGACATATTTTCGCTTAGTATTTTTTATCCCAGCGGCACTCGCAGAGGAAACAAAAGAGAAGGTGATGATTTGTCGGTGGCGACAGAAAAGGTTGCTTGCATGGCCGCAAGTGTCGATTGGGTCGGAAGCTGGTGGGAGGGTATTGTTCTCATGTGAGGAGGTTTTGGGGGTCTGGTAGTGAGGTGACGAGGGGCGTGGGCCAGGTTCTGGTAGTGGCAGTGGGCGGTGGCAGTGGGATGGGGGTGCCGAGCGAGGACATGGTGGTGATCGAAGTGGCGAAGAAGGTCGGGCTGCTCTGACCAGATGGACTCAGCTGCGGCCTCTGTCGTATCATACTTGAGTTCGGCCTCTACATCACCAGAGGAGGTTAGAAAGCAAGGACGTCGAGGAGAGTTGCATTTCAAAATGTGGCGCTCTCTTTGTTGTCTCTGAAGGGATTTTTTACACTTTTATTCTTTTTGTTTCTTTTTAGTTTTACTTTGTTGAATGATTGATGATCCTTAAACATTTTTCTAGCAGGAAAAAAAATATTATTTTCATACTGTCCTCTTCGGCCAATTTTTTCTAAGAAAAATGAATCTTTTTCTTAGAATGATTGATCATTGTGGAGCCTTTTAAGACTTCTTAAGAGTATTTCTAATATGATTTGTTAACCATTGAGGTTCAAAGTTCACTTTTGGTGTGCTTTTCATGTAGAATACTTATCTTTTTTGTGTGACTATTCAATTACTCAGTGAAGAACATGTCTCATATTTTTGCACTTTTCTTTGGGTAAAACAGATTTATGTACTTTAATTTACTATACAATTTGTAGCTCTAGAAAGTTCATGAAACAAAGAGAATAATTTGTTGTATAATCATGTGATCGATTTTCATTTGCTTTGTTGATTAGATTTCTATTTCTGGTCAATTTAGATGATCCATAATGTAATGTGTTTATGCCGACAGATGTATCTACCAATGGGCAGTGGTGCTATGTAGTGTTGTGGGTTGTTCCTCGTTCAACCTTCGTTAGCATCCAATGGATGAGCTTGAAGAACAAGCTCATGGATGCATGTATGTCTTGTTCCATCCCCTTCTATTACGAACTAGTAAATCAGCAAAAAAATTGTGGAGGTATTCCTTCTTAAGTTGATCTTTGTGGACCGGAAGGGCTTGTTGCATGGTATGATAGATACTGACTTCTGAGTGTTTATGGTTATATTTAGGAGTTGACACTGGATTTGCTAATTATTATGTACTTTGACCAGATGCCACTCAGGTTCTTTCTCAGCTTGACCTTCTTATCCATCGGGTTAAGGTATAAACAACACCATATGGTAGAGTCGTGGACCTTTTCTTTATTACAGATGGAATGTGAGTGCTATAGATCTACCACTTTTAGCTTGTAGGTATTCATCTGGTTTAGATGGTCATTTGATTCATAAAGTCATTCTTCTTTTCTTCTTTTTTTTTTACTTCTAAAGTTTTGAAATGAACAATTTCATAAAGATCAAGCATTTCATGATTATAAACTTTATTTTGACCATTTATCTTCATCTAAATATGTTACTATCTTCTGTTGATTGCTTAAATTACTTTCTAGGGAGCTCTTGCACACAAAGAAGAGACAAGATGAAACATGTGAATGATTAAGTGCAATGCTGGGAGAATATGTTCTTAGTTGTGAGATTGAGTTACCTGAAAGGTTTCAACAAGGATTCTCTTCCATTCCACCAGAAGTTGCAAATGAACTTTTTTAAGATGGAGCTTCAAAATAATCAAATGTTCTCAGAGGCACTTTGTCCAGATTTGAAAGTACTAAAGAAGGCCAGTGTAAAGATTGATAATTCACTAAGCCCTTCACATACATTGCTTCATATTCACTAAGTCGATCAAAAGGGACTAATATATGACATTCTTAGGACCTTGAAGGATTGCAATATTAAGGTAGGCCAATATCTTAACCTTTTTCTCTGGACATACCCTACTTACATGTCATTATTTGTTCCTCAAAGTTGGCTGAATGTTACAGGTCTTGTCAAGGTTATAACTATTCAATGTTTAAGTAACAAGAAGTTACATTCTTCAAACAATTTAATTTATGGATCAAGTAAATTAAATTAATCAAGCAACCTGCTTTTCATGTATTGATGGGGCAAGTTATCCCATCTTTTAATCAAAATGTGGCTACATGATAATTAGAGTAACTAAATACAACCACTATTTACGGGGTTATCTTATTTGTTTGTTAAGACTTAAGAGTATATACTAGTCAACCTTGTTCTTATTGGTTTTCCCTATAGATAGGCATGTAGTTATCACCGTTCTTTATATTAAATAGAATTGTGCAGGTTTACTACCATGTTTTTCGTCAGTTGATATTTTCTTAGAATTCGTAGTTAGATNTTCCCTATAGATAGGCATGTAGTTATCACCGTTCTTTATATTAAATAGAATTGTGCAGGTTTACTACCATGTTTTTCGTCAGTTGATATTTTCTTAGAATTCGTAGTTAGATTTTCTGGAGTACTATTGGGTCCAACCTACTATAGCATTCTTTTCATGTATCTGAAGTATGAATTCATTTGCTTGGACTTTTCTTATTACAACATTTTTAGCTAAGATTGCCATTGTTTTTAGAGCACATGCATTTAGTACATTATTGTCAAATGTTGTTTCTGAATGTTTACATATAGCAACATTTGCTACTATTTAGGTCGTGTATGGTCAATTCCTATCGGATATGAAAGGCTCAAGAGAGTTGGATCTTTTCATCCTGCAAGATGACAAGAATATTGTTGATTTGATAAGCATGAGTCTCTCTATTCTCACCTGAGACTGGAAATGCTCCATCATTTAAGAGTGATGATTATCAACCGTGGTGCAGATACTTAACTCCTTGTTGCCAACCCAGTTGAGTTATGCATTACGGGGATGCCACTCATCTTCTATGATGTCACACTCGCTCTTAAGGTGTTGGGCATCTCCATCTTCTCTGTAAGTATCTTGCATCTTCAATTTTCTCTGCACTTGGTAGTTATGAAATAATCTTCCATATGCAGGCTGAAATCAGCATATTCAACTCGAGGTGGACCTCTTCTCGATATTTGCTAAATATTAGATTAACTCGAGGAAAATTCCTCGACAAAAAAATTTCTTTGTTACTAAATAGCTTCACATTTATGTGCAATGCTCCATAATATACTTCTCAATTTTCTCTATATTTAAAAATTAATGTGCTCCATATCAAAATAAAATAGGTCGACATAGACAAAATAAGAGAAATGAGATGTCAACTGTGATGTTCCACTGATCATTGACTATTTGCACTCTAAAGTTCTTAGTCCAACATCTTACCCTTGGACCATAGTCAAACAACCGGTGCTGCGGGCGCCTGGGCCCCACAACTCTCTACTCGCCATCTCGTGCAACATTCTCAAATACGACAATGTCTACCTGCATCACTAACAAAAACACACATTAAAAATATGGGAACAGAGAAGAGATTTCCAATTGGACGTTCGAGATTACTCCCTGTGCCTGTGTCCGGGTGGGTCACGCGAGTGCTCACTAGAGACTGGGAAAGCTCCACAAATAGATTAATGATGACATGGACGACTCGAAAGGGACGACATATTTTCGCTTAGTATTTTTTTATCCCAGCGGCACTCGCAGAGGAAACAAAAGAGAAGGTGATGATTTGTCGGTGGTGACAGAAAAGGTTGCTTGCATGGCCGCAAGTGTCGATCGGGTCGGAAGCTGGTGGGAGGGTATTGTTCTCATGTGAGGAGGTTTTGGGGGTCTGGCAGTGAGGTGACGAGGGGCATGGGTCAGGTTCTGGTAGTGGTAGTGGGCGGTGGCAGTGGGATGGGGGTGCCGAGCAAGGACGTGGTGGTGATCGAAGTGGCGAAGAAGGTCAGGCTGCCCTGACCAGATGGACTCAGCTGCGGCCTCTGTCGCATCATACTTGAGTTCGGCCTCTACATCACTATAGGAGGTTAGAAAACAAGGACGTCGAGAAGAGTTGCGTTTCAAAATGTGGCGCTCTCGTTGTTGTCTCTGAAGGGATTTTTTACACTTTTATTCTTTTTGTTCCTTTTTAGTTTTACTTTGTTGAATGATTGATGATCCTTAAACATTTTTCTAGCAGGAAAAAAATATTATTTTCGTACTATCCTCTTCGGCCAATTTTTTCTAAGAAAAATGGATCTTTTTCTTAGAATGATTGATCATTGTGGAGCCTTCTAAGACTTCTTAAGAGTATTCCTAATATGATTTGTTAACCATTGAGGTTCAAAGTTCACTTTTTGTGTGCTTTTCATGTAGAATACTTATCTTTTTTGTGTGACTATTCAATTATTCAGTGAAGAACATGTCTCATATTTTTGTACTTTTCTTTGGGTAAAACAAATTTATGTACTTTACTTTACTATACAATTTGTAGCTCTAGAAAGTTCATGAAACAAAGAGAATAATTTGTTGTATAATCATGTGATCGATTTTCATTTGCTTTGTTGATTGGATTTGTATTTCTGGTCAATTTAGATTATCCATAATGTAATATGTTTGTGCCGACAGATGTATCTACCAATGGGCAGTGGTGCTACGTAGTGTTGTGGGTTGTTCCTCGTTCAACCTTCGTTAGCATCTAGTGGATGAGCTTGAAGAACAAGCTCATGGATGCATGTATGTCCTGTTCCATCCCCTTCTATTACGAACTAGTAAATCAGCAAAAAATTGTGGAGGTATTCCTTCTTAAGTTGATCTTTGTAGACCGGAAGGGCTTGTTGCATGGTATGATAGATACCGACTTCTGAGTGTTTGTGGTTATATTTAGGAGTTGACACTGGATTTGCTAATTGGTATATACTTTGACCAGATGCCACTCAGGTTCTTTCTCAGCTTGACCTTCTTATCCATCGGGTTAAGGTATAAACAACACCATATGGTAGAGTCGTGGACCTTTTCTTTATTACAGATGGAATGTGAGTGCTATAGATCTACCACTTTTAGCTTGTAGGTATTCATCTGGTTTAGATGGTCATTTGATTCATAAAGTCATTCTTCTTTTCTTCTTTTTTTTTTACTTCTAAAGTTTTGAAATGAACAATTTCATAAAGATCAAGCATTTCATGATAATAAACTTTATTTTGACCATTTATCTACATCTAAATATGTTACTATCTTCTGTTGATGGCTTAAATTACTTTCTAGGGAGCTCTTGCACACAAAGAAGAGACAAGATGAAACATGTGAATGATTAAGTGCAATGCTGGGAGAATATGTTCTTAGCTGTGAGATTGAGTTGCCTGAAAGGTTTCAACAAGGATTCTCTTCCATTCCACCAGAAGTTGCAAATGAACTTTTTAAGATGGAGCTTCAAAATAATCAAATGTTCTCATAGGCACTTTGTCCAGATTTGAAAGTACTAAAGAAGGCCAGTGTAAAGATTGATAATTCACTAAGCCCTTCACATACATTGCTTCATATTCACTAAGTCGATCAAAAGGGACTAATATATGACATTCTTAGGACCTTGAAGGATTGCAATATTAAGGTAGGCCAAAGTCTTAACTTTTTTCTCTGGACATACCCTACTTACATGTCATTATCTGTTCCTCAAAGTTGGCTGAATGTTATAGGTCTTGTCAAGGTTATAGCTATTCAATGTTTAAGTAACAAGAAGTTACATTCTTCAAACAATTTAATTTATGGATCAAGCAAATTAAATTAATCAAGCAACCTGCTTTTCATGTATTGATGGGGCAAGTTATCCCATCTTTTAATCAAAATGTGGCTACATGATAATTAGAGTAACTAAAGACAACCACTATTTACGGGGTTATCTTATTTGTTTGTTAAGACTTAAGAGTATATACTAGTCAACCTTTTTCTTATTGGTTTTCCCTATAGATAGGCATGCAGTTATCATCGTTCTACTTTATATTAAATAGAATTGTGCAGGTTTACTACCATGTTGTTCGTCAGTTGATATTTTCTTAGAATTCGTAGTTAGATCTTCTGGAGTACTATTGGGTCCAACCTACTATAGCATTCTTTTCATGTATCTAAAGTATGAATTCATTTGCTTGGACTTTTCTTATTACACCATTTTTAGCTAAGATTGCCATTGTTTTTAGAGCACATGCATTTAGTACATTATTGTCAAATGTTGTTTCTGAATGTTTACATATAGCAACATTTGCTACTATTTAGGTCGTGTATGGTCAATTCCTATCGGATATGAAAGGCTCAAGGGAGTTGGATCTTTTCATCCTGCAAGATGACAAGATGATTGTTGATTTGATAAGCAGGAGTCTCTCTATTTTCACCTGAGACTAGAAATGCTCCATCATTTAAGAGTGATGATTATCAATCGTGGTGCAGATACTTAACTCCTTGTTGCCAACCTAGTTGAGTTATGCGTTACGGGGATGCCACTCATCTTCTATGATGTCACACTCGCTCTTAAGGTGTTGGGCATCTCCATCTTCTCTGTAAGTATCTTGCATCTTCAATTTTCTCTGCACTTTGTTGTTGCTTGTCGAGTACCTCTGGATCTAAAGTTTGATGAAATAATCTTCCATATGCAGGTTGAAATCAACATATTCAACACCAGAGAGGCAATGAGAAGTTTACAAATTTCTCTTGTATGTCAGCCACGAGTTTCCACTCACAAATAGTGGGGCTAGAAATCGGATTGTGGGTGGAGTTAGAACACTGATGGGTTGGTGATTTTGTGTGGTTCCCTCGAAGTCCATGTCAGATGTGTTCTTTCTGTTCTCTTGTTTCTAGTTGCATCCCATTGGGAATCCTTATAGTGTTTACAAGGCAATCTTTGTCTTAACTAATCAACATTTCAACTTAATGTTATGTTCCCTTGTTTCTTTTTATGTCAATCCTCATATCACGTGATCAAGACTAATCCTTGTGCTTGACACCTTTTTTTTTGCTATATTTCTCTTTTAGCTACAATATTTGAGTTACTTCTCTCTCGATCTTTGGGTGAAATCTTATTCTCGACTTAGATTTGTATATCCATCCCTTGTGACTTTGTTCTCTTGTATTCTTCATTCCAAACGGCAGGTTCCTTGTAAATTAGTCAGGTAAATGTGTAATATGATAGTTTGAAGAAAGCAAAGCATTTTGTTCTATGATTTCAAGTGTTGGAGTAGCAAAAGATGAGCTACTAACCTAACATGAACAATGGACATGATCCAACAGGAAGCCAATGTTGTTGCCCATTATTTGAGGTGTTTCTAACACAGATGAAGTTATCCATGAAGTGTACAATGCAAAATATGAATTAAAAAATTGAATAGAGCACTGACAACTCTTGAGATGTATAGATAGATACCCTGTGTGGGCCCCTGAGAAGACAGGATGTGCGACATGAATGGAATCCATCTCATTCATTTGCTTATTTAATCTATTGTTAGAGTTTAGTGATGAATGATTAATGTTGGAACTTTGGAACCTTGTGAGAACATAATAATATGGAACACGAGGCCATGACGCATCTTGGTTCATTTGCATTTCTTCTCCACTCTTTCTTTCCAATGTTTATGTTCATGGCCCATTTGTACTTGATTCATGTAAAGAATTGTTCATCATGTAGGTCTTCCATGTGTCGTCGCCATCCGCAAGGTTTTGATGGAGATTCATAAGATCATTGTGTGCATCATCATTATCCACACACTACCACTGAACTTCTAGATCATTGACTACATTGATAAAAGGAAAGTTGTTGATGAGCTAAACTAAATCCTGACCAAAGATAAGTCGTGATCCAATTTTGGGGTAAAGATCTACTTTAAATAATCCACTCAAAATTTTGTAGAAAGAAGGATTATCTAGAGACATTACAAAGGATCTCGAGAATATATTTTACATTTAAGGATCTCCCCTGAACTATCGTGAAATTTTAAATTATCCCTAATTTATAAAAATCGGGTAGAAGTAGATTTAAACCTTCAACGATTTACCAATTTTATTCAATCGTGTGACTTTGAATTTACTCAAATTATTTTGATTTGTTAAATTACCAATTTACCATCCTCTTTTCTCCTCTCTTCTTTCTCTTTCTCTGTCTCCTTTCTCTTTCTCTCTCTTCTCTCTCTCCTCTCCACGAGCGCCAAGCTCATTGGCGCAAGCTCGCGCCGACGCTCATAAGAGAGAGAGAGAGAGAGAGGAGAGAGGGAAAGAGAGAAGAGAGAGAAAGAGAGGAGATAGAGAAAAGAATAGGAGAGTAAATTGATAATTTAATAAATCAAATTAATTTAAATAAATTCAAAATCAGATGATTGGATAAAAATGACTAATAAAAAAAAGTTAAATATATTTTTGCTCGATTTTATAATTTAGGGTTAGATATAAAATTTCGCGATAGCTCAGAGAAGGAAAATGAAAATAACTTTACGTTTAAAGCTCACAAGAAATTTGAATCAAGTTCCTTTGTTTAAATTAAATTATTTAAGATCTCAAAGTTCCTTTGTTTAAATTAAATTATTTTGTAGGAATTATAACAAATATAATTCAACTAAACAGATGTTTTATGAAATACCTCTTGCAGTGAAAACGTAGGTCGTCGGAGTCGAAAGGAATTCTTCCACGAACACTGACAGCACGTCAGTCTATCCTCGTCGTCGGGAACTAAGTCACATGGACTTAGAACTCAATGCCACAACTCAAATGTCTTAGATAAAGAACAATGCAAAAGATAATTTTTTGCTCTTAGCAAAATGCACACACATGCACTAGCATTTGATCCCTTTTATAGTGCAAGGTGAGGGAGAGAATGAGTCATGTACATTATGACATAGATGTCATTTGGTCTCCCATGATTAATGCATGACCCTTGGTCATTGCATGTCATTTGATCTCTCATGGTTAATGTATGACCCTTGGGTCATTGGATGTGTATGCACATCAATGCATGACCCTTGGGTCATTGCATGCACTTATTCTAACAATCTCCCACTTGCATGCAATGGACCAATGTCACTATCAATCGATTATCTCAATATGGCAAATGAGTCGTGCGACCCACGAGTACAAGCACAACACAAATATGGGAGCTTACTATTGTGACCTGTTAGGGATACACAGCTGCTCAACCAACTTAAGAGCTTTGTCATGATCTGTTAGGGAAACATGACGCTCTATCACCGAGTTAGATTATGACCTGTTAGGGAAAACATAATCACTCAAACATTTTGTAAGCAAGGGACTATGACTCACATAGTTGCTCTACAAATATTTTGAGCCAAGGCAATGACTATTATAGTTGCTCAAATATACGTACTCGTTGTACCCCAGATCAGTTTTATTGCATAGTCCAGACACCTCGTGTCTGATTCCGCGGCAATTAATTTCGTATGTAAAAAACACTTATCCATCTCAAGGATAAGCTAGTTGGCCAACTATAT
>LTAE01014426.1:0-11446 GCA_001647135.1 Pontederia paniculata | reverse complement strand
AGTATACTTGCTGAGTATTTAGCGTGTGATTTTTCGCATCATGGAACATAAGGCAATGGTCTTTATATGCCTCTTTTTCTCCATCTGTGGAGTTTTCTTGACTTTCTTCTTTTTCAGAATTGAGCCGTGATGGATTAGAGGTAGAAGCTTCCTCTTTGTCTTTGTTCCTTGCATGTGGTTCTTCTAACCTTTTTCCACTTCGCAATTCAACTGCTTTGCAGTGCTCCTTTGGATTTTTCAATGGTTGACTCGGTAAGCTCCCTTCTTCTCTTGAATTTATTGAAGTTGCCAACTGGCTGACTTGATATTCCAAGTTGCGATTAGAAGTGACAAGAAGTTCCATGCCCTTTTCTCCTCTTGGAATTGAGATGATTGTGCTTGGTGGTTCTGTTGAAGCTGAAAAGGAGGCCCAAGAAGCATGCCGAGAGGATATTATGGTCGAGGAGGTTGCTGTGCTCCATTGGGGTTACCTCAAGAAAAGCCTGGGTGATTTCTGTTTTATGGCTGATAGCTATTACCATATGAATTGTTCCTTTGTTCTGATTTCCCATGTAATTCATCTGCTCAGTTGTATGCATGCATTCATAGTTAGCATGAGGTCCCCCACAACTGCCACAACTTACTGGAAAATTGGATATTTTATTCACTTGACGATGGTTCATCTTGGACATTACGTTGACCAATACATCCACCTTATCATTCAGTGCTTTGTATCCTTCTTTGTCAATTCCTTCTAAGTTGCGAGGAATTTTAGGATAACCATTATCTTTTAGTGCTAGTTGATCCAAGAGGGCACATGATTCTGGGTATGGGAGATTAATGATTGAACCTCCCCTTGCGGCTGAGTTGATGTTGAATCTCATTGGTGGTGTGAGACCATTATGAAAAATCTCAATCAGCAGCCAGTTGGGTATGGCGTGGAAGGGAACTTTCCTCTGCATAGCTTTATATCTTTCCCATGTTGTGCCCAATGTCTCATCATCCTTTTGGTAAAAACAACTGATTTCATTCCTTAACTTGATATATTTTCCAGGAGGACAAAATCTTATCATGAAGTCTTGACACAATTCATTCCAAGTACCATGTGCTCCTTCTACTTGTGCGTCAAGCTAGTCCTGTGCAGTATCCCTCGAAGAAAAGGGAAACAACCTCATCTTGATAGCATCTTCTGGTACACCATTAATTTTTATCGTGTCACACATATGGAGAAATCGTCTCACATGAGCTTTTGGATCTTCATTAGCTTCACCTCTGAACTGATTATTTTGCACCATTTGAATCAAATTTGCCTTTAACTCAAAGTTGTTTGCAGTTACTCTTGACCTCATAATGTTTGGTTGTACCCTCGATAGTGATTCCTTGATAAATCCTTCATGAGTACATTATTGTCTTGATTGTTCCCCATGTTTCCCTCTCTATTCTGATCACCTTGAGGATTTCTTGCATTATCATTCTCTGTTGTGCATTTGCTAGTCTTGCATCAGGTTCAACCACCTGTGGAATGTTACCTTGAGCAGCAACCATATTCTCTCGCCTGAGTCTTTCTACTCTTCTATTTGCTCTGCAGGTCCTCTCAATTTCATGATTGAAAGGCTCTAGGGTCCGGGAAGAACGGGGCATACACAAATAAAGAAAAACATGTGTAATAAAAGAAATGTTCTACACTATACGACTAAATAGACACTAGTTCGACGAGAGTTTCTCAGAAGAAATAGAATGCTCTAGGGTTGAATCAAATTGGGGGTTTGCACATGATTTCCAAACATTATGCACTATGTGATTTGGTGTCGTTCATAGATTTTTTTCATGTATCCCTTTCAAGATCATACAATCTTAGTAAATTTCATATGCAAACACTTTCACATTTCACATGTGAAAACTACTTTTATATAAAACTCACGACAATAAATTTCTATAACGGAAGCCTATTTCTAGGGCAAGAGTTATAGATCATCAAACAAAGTTACAAGTCAATAAGAAGATTTTCATCACTAATTGACCTAGAATGATCTAATGGATAGCTAATCCCATTTATATTTGTGCATGAAAAATTGCTAGATGAATTTCATATATCACAAACAATTATCAATCGAACCTTAAGTGATACGATTTTGATGATCATTTAATTATTGACACATGTATCGATATCAATGCGATCACTTCCTTCACCCATTTATAGACCATCCACATCATATCCAAGTGTTAAAGCAATAGGAGTGATGATCCCGCCTAATACGATTTTTTTCTTTTTCCTTGTGTGTCATTTTGAACATGTGTTTAGTCATCAATGCTCTTGTGTTGACTTCCTCCTTATTCTACATGGCCCAAATTATGAATAATTCGTTAACTCTCATCACACCATCATTATCACCATGCCCAAATATAGTATATGCCATAACTCTCTATAGATACCTGAATACTGGGTTTCGAACATGAGTTGCTTTGTGGTGAGATGAGAGCGAGGAATCGTCGTGAGTGATCTTTGTCCACATGTATGCACGCTTGAATATCCCATGTGGAGTCCGTGGTCCAGTGGAACAGAGATTATACACTTCATTAAATTCTCTCAATGTCATCTTGTGCTCATTGTTGAATAGTCAAAAGGTTCTCATCCCCAAATCATCTTCGTCATTGTTCTTAATATTCACATCCAATTTTCCTCAAATCCTAGAACATAAAGGGATTTAGTCACACATAATAAAACATAAGAACATCGATTCCATTACGAAAAACATGTTCATTAGATCCAAACCAAGAAAATGCGTAGAGTTTCACAAATTACAGAAAATGGTTCTTGAGTTTACAAAAACCTAGATCTATCCATTGTTCAAGAGCCTTCTTTTTGTTCTCCTCTCGTCATCCCCCGGACTGACCTAATTTCTCTCCTTTTATACTTTTCATATCTCCAAACATTTACCCGTTACAAATTACCAAAATACCTATAGGCTGTGTTTGGTTGGGGTATAATTTAGGGGATAAGAGTTTATCCCCTAAATTATACCCAAACACTTAAGTTATACCCAAAATTTGGAAGGGGCAGTTTTGCCATTAAAAAAAAGTTATACCCAACTTGGGTATAACATGGGTAAAAATAATACCTGCCATCTAGCAGGTATTAAGTTATACCATCAATTTTGGTAAGAAAGTGATGTGTTATTCTTATATCCAACCAAACATAAATGAGAATAAAAATGAGGTATAATTATACCATGAGTATAGCTATACTTATACCAGGTATAGTAATATTTCAACCAAACACTCTAATAAAAAATATTCAAAAACGGCCTTAAGAGTTCTCAGTACGGGTGGACCGAAATATTCAATACAGTCATATCGAAATCGTATCACATTTCAGTCTCGAGCTCAATACGGTGGTACAATTTTGTATGGGCGGACTGAAATATCTTCGACATGCACAATACAGTCGTATTCTTCTGTGCGGCCTGCCCATATTCTTTAGCCAGGATTGTACGACTGTATTCTTCGCGTCGGGGCGACCGTATTCTCTCTAGAAACTTGACTTTTCATCGATTCTGTGTGCTTATAATCTCTTGTCAAAACAAATACAACTTTGTAGATCTCCGAAGAATAAACATAAATAACATCTTAATAAACCCGACTTTAATCCCGATCGAAGTTTATTTGCGTTCATTTCATTCACTTATCAAATTTTACATCCTAATGTTACTTTAGTAGATGGTTCATCTTGTAGCTTGTGGCACAACCCACTTAACTTCATCCATCGCCTTGAAATCTGTTCATTACGTACCTAGTTTCCCTTTTAATCTCCTTTCAGTTGCAAAACTTGTTGACTCTCTTCATTGTCGCATTATTTTTAACTCCTATTCTATTTTGCTACAAGATTTCAAGAGTGGGAAGACGATTGGATGGGGCCCTAGATGTGTTGATCTTTATTACTTGCACGGAGTTGGTTCATCTACATCCTTACCTTCATCATTTATTAGTGATGTCTCTCCTTATAAGTGGCAGTGTCATCTTGGTCGTCCTTCATTGTCTACCTAAAAGTTGTTGGTTGAGTCTTTTAAAAATTTGTCTGAGTTACTTTGTGAGTCATGTGAGTTAGGAAAACATCATAGAATGTCTTTCCTGAGTCGTGTTCAAAAATGTGCTATGCGTTTTTTTTATTTAGTACACACTGATGTTTGGGGTCCTATCAAACATGTGAGTTACAATGGATATCAGTACGTTATCTCGTTTGTGGATGATTTTTCTCACATGACTTGGTTTTATTAAAATCTTATGTAGATCTTCCTTCTGCGATTCGTGCTTTTCATAAAGAGATTGAGGTTCAATTTGGTGCATGCATTAAAGTTTTGCATTCAGACAATGCCCTTGAATATCTGTAGAAGTCTATTAAAGAATTTTGTACTTTTATTGGTATGTTTCATCAGACTTCTTGTTCATATACTCAACAATAAAATGGGGTTGCTGAATGTAAAAATTCGACATCTATTGGATGTTGCGAGGACTTTGTTTCAATGTCATGTTCCTCGACAATTTTGGTCAGATGCTATTTTTACTGCTACATATTTGATCAATAGTTTGCCTTCTTCTGTTCTCATGGGTAAATTACCATTTTCTATTATGTTTCCACATCAAGGACCATATTTTCTTCCTCTACGGTACTTTGATTGTACAACTTTCGTTCATAATTTTGATGCATCTACTGATAAATTGTCTCCTAGATCAATTAAAACTATTTTTCTTGGGTATTCACATTCTCAAAAAGGTTACAAGTGTTTTTGTCCTCATTCTCGTCGTGTGTATGATAGTGCTAATGTCACTTTTATAGAGTCTATTCCTTTTTATACTCGTGATGTTTCTTCTACTGTAAAACACTTGTACCTCGTCCATTGGTGTCTATTGACACTACTATTGACAAAAATGGATCTCTTCCACTTCATGACAACTTGCATGCTTCAGACCCTCTAGAAAGTGATAATGCTGATGCTCATGTATCTTCAATGTTATCACCCACATACATGGCCCCATCTTCATATATCGTCGACTCAAGCTGAGATCTCTGTTGATACTTCTGACTTACCCATTGCTATTCGTAAAGGAACCCGTAATATCTCATGCTCCTACACGATATTCTCTAGCTGTTGTTCACTCTTTAGAGTCACTTAATTCTTCCGCTCGGTCATATGCTCTTGTTCTTCAATCTATTTCTATACCAAAGAATTATATTGAGGCATTGTAGGATATTAGTTGGAAGCAAGCAATGGATGCTGAAATAAATGCCTTAACTCATACAGGCACATGTGAGATTACTAATCTTCCTCCTGGACAACATGTTGTTGGTTGTCGGTGGGTGTTTACTGCTAAGTATCATCCTGATGGTTCAGTTGAGTGTTTGAAAACAAGATTGGTAGCGAAAGGTTATACTCAAACCTACGGTGTGGATTATTTTGAAACATTTTCGCCAGTTGCTCGACTCACCAGTGTTCACATTATTATTTCTCTTGTTGTTCATTTTCATTGGCCTCTTTTTTAGTTAGATTTTAAAAATGCATTTTTGAATGGTGATTTGTCAAAGGAGGTTTATATGGAGCAACCACCTGGATATGTTGCTCTGGGGGAGTGCCATAAAGTTTGTCATTTGAAGGCAATATATGGCTTGAAACTGTCTCCATGAGCTTGGTTTGAAAAATTTAGTAATGTTGTGTTAGCACTTGGTTTTCAACGTTCTGCAACATATCATTCCCTTTTTATGAAAGGTCACATAGAGGCATCACCATTTTACTTGTTTATGTTGATGACATTGTGATAACAGGAGATGATTCAATTGGAATATCAAAACTCAAGATGTATTTGCAATCACAATTTTAAACAAAAGATCTTGGTCGACTTTGATACTTTCTTGGCACATATATGTTGAGATCTAAAAGAGGCATTAACATGTCACAACGCAAATATGTTCTTGATTTACTTATAGAAACTAGTATGATAGGCTCTAAACTTGTAACTAGCCCTATGGATTATAATGTGAAGCACACTGTTGATTAGGGGGCGGATTATGAAGATCCATCTAGGTATACAAGTGTGGTAGGAAAATTAATTTATCAAACAGTGACACACCCTGATATTGCCTATGCTGTTGGGGTTGTGAATCGATTCATGCATATTCCCAAGAGTTCTCATTGAATGCAGTTTGCAGAATATTAAGATAATTAAAAAGGAGTCCTGGCAAGGAGCTCACATATCGAAGACCATTTGGAGCTTCAAAATTAAAAGTTATAAGTTATACTGATGCATATTGGGCTGGTGATACTGAAGATATGTGATCTACCTTGGGCTATTATGTATTTATTCGTGATCATTTAGTAACATGGCGTAGCAAGAAACAAAATATAGTTGCACGATCTAGTTGTGAAGCTGAATATAGGGCTATGGCATTGGCTTGTTGTGAACTACTATGGATAAAATCCGTGGTCGAGCTTGGAGTACAAGTTGAAGGTCCCATGAAGTTGATGTGTGATTATCAAGTTGCTATATATATTGCCAATAATCTTGTGTTTCATGAATGCACAAAACACGTCAAAGTGGATTGTCATTTGTTCGAGATCTAGTAATGTCGAAGAAAATCATCACACCTCATGTTCCTTCAAACCAACAACTAGTGGATATTTTTACAAAATCCTTGTTTTCATCCTCTTTTGATAATATATGTAGCAAGTTGGGAATGAACAATGTATATATTCCAGCTTGAGGGGGAGTGTTGACGAATATACCCCAATTAGTTAATATATAAAGGGGTTGTTGTATAATTGTTAAGAGATGACATGAAATAATATCTTTTGGGGGTCTTCAAGTAACACTTAGGATTACTTGAATAAGGTTTATTGATTTTACTTAAATTAGGTCCAAATTTTCTAGTTTTATTTGGATTGTATTTATCAATCCTATTTGAATAAAATTCATCTAGACATTTTGAACCCTATAAATTGGGCCCATATGTATGAGTTTGTTTGTTTCAAAAATTATTCAATCAATAAAATTAAAGCTTCTTGGCATCTTCGAAAGAATTCATTTTTCACGAGTCTACTCTAAAGTTCAAATCTAGTGTTCATTCTTTAATTCACGGGTATTCGATGAAAGGTCCGCCCGCTTCGGGTTTCAAGCTTTACTCCCGCATCATTATGATATAATTTTGTTTTCATGCATAAACTTTGGTATTTTATCATCTCCATAATATTTTACCGATCTTTTCTTATTCTTTTGTGTTGACATTTGCAAGGAAAAGGTCATCGTAGGATGTGCAAGAAGCTTGACTTGATAAATTTTTTTTCCATGTGAAGGAAATCATATAACTTTTAAAATCTATGAATTTCAAGTTCAACCAGATGCTATCATGTGATATAATCCAGATTTTTTTTGTTGTTAATGTATTGTGTTCTTCTGAATTTCTATTTTGAATTTCATTTTGCGTGTTATCCTTTTTATATGGAATGGAGGGTCAATCATTTGTCTTCGTCCATTCATGATCAAGAATAACCGATCTTGAATTCGAAATAGTCATATTGTTGGAAAAAGGCTGAACAAATTTGCAAAATTATCCTCTTTCTCCTAATGCATAAATTTAAATGTGAATGATGACAACAATAAAGATAATCAAATCATTCAATATATTTCATTTAATATAAAACATAATAAATAATTATAATATAGAGAATAAATAAAATTAAGTTCAAAATAATAAACTGCTAAACATGACAAAACTTTTTATATAATTTGATTTTAATTGCACTTCAATATTCAATATAAAGAAAATACTTTAATTATGTCCATGATGAATTTATTGAACTATGAGTAGATAAGGGGACTGTTCTAATTAATTTTAAATCAACTGGGAACTTGAATTATAAATATTTTGAATTGGGATCTTGAAGACCCAATGTTATAAGTAAAATATAATACTTTCTACTAGAAAATGAAATTTTGATAAAGCTGAAACGTCCATATCAATTTTTTAAAATTATTTGTTCTTTATTTTTAGTAAATACTATACATTTTTAAATTATCATTTTTTCTCGTATAACACTAAAAATGACTTGATTTTTATTTAAAAATATATTATAAATTTTAGTACTAGTATATTATAGAAAATAACTTGAATAAATAATTTTTTAAAAATATTTATATGTGATGTATACATATAATATTATTCTTTAATTTAATCGTGCAAAGTACGGGAATATAAAATACTAAAGGATTATATGAAATAATAAAGAAAAAAATTAAAAGATAGTCGGGTCGTATAATGTTTCTATTTTTTCCAATCCTTATTTCACCTTATTGAGATTGAGTTAACAATGGGTTATATCAGATTCTCGATTTCATTATATTATTAATCTGACCTCATAAAAAATTCTAAAAGGAGAATATGATGATTATAGAAGATGAAAGAAAATAAATGTATGCGGCTATTATTCATTTAATATGAAATATAATAAATATAGAGAATAAAAAAATAATTACTAAATATGATATATTATTAAGAACAAAATTGTAAAAAATACAAAAAATAATGATAGATAATCAGAACATGCCACGTCCTAGCTAACCATTGACCGGATTGTTGGATTATGAACAATATGATTGGATAACACGAATATAAAATCCAAAGAACTATAGTTGAAAATTATTAAAATATAAAAAAGTCTATTTAAATTATTTAAAATTGTGCGTAGCACGAGAATGTTGCTATATATATATATATATATATATATATATATATATTAAGCTGATGCAAGGATCAATTACAAAGCTCTCTTTAATTTTTTTCTTCATTTTTTTAGTTTTTTGTCATCTAAAAAATATGAAAAATGACATGAAACAATTCATTAATGAGTATTTATTTAGAATAGAGGACTCCTAGGCGACTACTCTCCATCGAACTCATGAATGGCATTGCGCAATGCGAATCACCCGGGAGCCATTAATACCGTTACCAAATCAATCTAGGGTCCTAAGGTATCAGCTAAGTCTCTGTACCTTCATTAATTGGCAACCACATCGTCAGCGATCCAGTGTGCCTCGTCACGTAATGAATCAAATGAAAGTGTACATAACTTGTTGTTCCATCAAAATGACCCTAATTAGATCTTAAGTTACATGTAAAACTTTGATTGTTTTTCATAAAAGTCTATTGGAAGGAAAAGGAAGTCTTAGCTGATAAAAGCTTCGATTGTTTTTCATAAAAGATTGGCTACCTAGTGTTTTTGGGTTGGGCTTATAGATCTCCTTTAGAGTGTGTTTGGATTACTTTATTATTTAAAGATTTTAAAAATTCTTGTAAGAATTTTGAATTCATTTGTTTGGTTATATCATATCTAGAAATATATTTAATAATATAATATTTTTGTCGGAATGATATTTCTATGATTTATAGGAATCTCATTTTCTTCAATACTTATGTCAATCTAACATTAGTTAATGTTTATATTTAAAGTAAATATATTTTTTATTTAACTCTACTAAGAATTAAATCAAATGTCATATTCTTAGTTTTTAAAGAATATAATCAACATAAAATAAATTCTTAAAAATTCAAACATTCCTATCAATATTATAAATATTATAAATTATGAACCAAAACAACCCCATCCAATATCACTCAACGAAAATTGGGTTGAGTTTTTTTTATCTAAGTGTGTGAAATCCTAAACTTCCTATTGAGATTTGTGTAGTGGGACTACTATTGTACCTTCGGCCCGTTAAACAAGTATGTCTTTGTTCGAGTAGCTCAACTTCCCATTTGTTTGTCTTACATATCGACAACAATAAAAAAAAAGTAGTAGGCATCATAGATTAGTTAGGATCATCAAGAGCTTACTTTCATATTCATCCTCTGGAATATCTAATTTGATCAAGATTTATTATTTTATAGTGAAATAAAACAAATACACAGCTAATTTCTCAAACCCTGCGATTAGACGAGCTCCAAGATGTAGGCAGTTGCATTCACCAGTGTTGCCTCATTTTCCCTTGTAAGGTGACAGAAAGGTGTCCCATAGACAAAAAAGGGGAGAATGTTCTCTCTCTCTCTCTCTCTCTCTCTCTCTCTCTCAATTACGCATTTGTCGAAGTGTTTACTTGTGGTTATTTTCTCTCACAATAAACTATAACATAGGTTTTTTTAATATCTAATCATAAACTATAAATGTATAAATTTTGATCTCTAAACTTACATAAGTCGACGCTTAAGTTATTTCATTCATTTTCATCTTAAGTTTTGTTAATTGATTCTTTAGTAATATTGAAAATCAATTATATCTTTACTTTATTAATATATGAAATTAGAAAAAAAATAACAACATGAGCACAATATTTTTAATTATTAATAAATACTCATATTGATTATTTTTTATAATTCTTTTGTTTAATAAAAGAGTAAAGGTACATAAGATATTTTATAATTATAAAAATAACTTAACAAAATTTAAAATAAAACTTAGGACATAAGGTGTTAAATCAAAACAAATTTAAGAATTGAAATTTATAAATTTATAGTTAGAAAATATAACTCCCCTTAACTCATAACTAGTTTGTTTATGGATTTTTTTCTAAAAGAAAGTCTTAGTACTTATCTATTAAAGTAAGTTCTAGAAAAATCAGAGTACAAAATAGGCTTCAAGCCTGACTGAGGATCATAGTTCCAAACAGCATAAGAGGTTTGGCTCTGTCCGAGGTTCCCTAAAAAATCAGTCACTCTGTTTGACTCCCTATAACAATGTGTACACTTAAACCCTTGAAAGAGACCAGCTAGTTGCAAAATTTCTTGCATAATACTTCAAAGCTACAATAGACCTTTTGTTTGATGATTAATAATTTGCATCAACACTGATGAACCAGAATCTAGAAAAAACATTTGTGCAGCCCACTTCCTCACATTGCTTGATACCCCAAAGCGCGCCCCATGCTTCGGCCGCGAGTACAAAGTGTGAGTCACGGCGTAAAACATCTACAACAAAAAAATAATTGTTAGATGTCCTGATTATATATCCCACTCCCTCCGCTTCAGAGGCGCTAGTAAAAGAGCCATCTGCATTGATCTTAAACCATAAGGGGGTGGCTCCCACTGAACCCTTATAGGATCTTGGGGGCAATGTGCCTCGGATAAGCAATTTAGCGCATGCTCATAATGTTGGATCTAGAATGGCACCAAGAGGGGGGAGGGGTGAATTGGTATATTAAAAATCTTTAGTTCTTCTTCGTTTAATCTAGATGTGTTATGATTAGGGGAAGCAAACAAGTATGAATATAAACACAAATAGAGAGAGAAGAGTAAGAAAAACAAACACAAGAACAAACACAAAGTTTGTTATCGAGGTTCGGCCGAACTCTTGGCCTACGTCCCCGCTCCGATCTTCTCCACGAGATCTTCGGAGTTCACTATGTCCTTCTTCAAGGGCGAAGGCTC
>LTAE01014425.1:0-11446 GCA_001647135.1 Pontederia paniculata | reverse complement strand
AGAACGCTGGTAGTAGAGGAGTCAATGCATGTTATATTCAATGAGAGCGATAATGATTCAGACAAGTTAGAAATTACAGAAACCGTAGAAAATAAGCAGAATGATCATGACTTAGATGAATTGACTCATAAGGAGGAAGAGCCTCAACCTGTAGAAGCCACCGAAAATGAGATTACTATAGTAATTGAGGAAAATCCACAGGAACTAGAATTAGAAACGGGTCAAGCACCAGTTGAACAAAATATTTGGAGACAAGTGTCTTCTCATCCCTTAGAAAACATCAAACTTGATGTGAAGATTATAGTGCTATGGGTTTGTGTGATGAATTATGTGTGAATATGAAATATGATGATCAAGTTTTAACCCTTAGCTTCCTAAAATCTGCAACTGCATAGGTCAAGTAGCTAACCTCGGGTATCGTATCCACGGTGAATTGAAGCTAAAGGACTAATCTAACAGAATTAACTAACTAGAAAAAGGGAACTAACTAAAAATAGAAAATTTTAACTAAACTATAAACTGAGAACTAAGAAGAAAACAACAAAGGAAGAATATCATATTTTGTATCAGTAATTACAAAAGTAAGATTCCAATAGATAATGATATGTATTTTTGTTTTTTTTGGATTTATAGAAACTCTAAAAATTAAGTAAGGGAAAACTATGGATTGAGCAAATCAGGGAAGGATTTCCTAAGGGTAGGATTCATCTAGGACTTCTACTTGTGTGATTAATGAGACAAATCAAGTTCAAACCTTAAACCAATGAGCAATGAAATCACTAAGGCTACTCTCATAGATACTTAGCTTATCAATTTAAATCCTCATTCTCAGAAAATCATCTCAATCGAATAATAGCAAATTCTCAAAATTACATAACTAGGAATTCAAACCATTTGCTTTGCAGCTAGTGACTAGAGCAAAAATAAGAGTTATCCACTCTGTACTTGATCTTGAATGCTCAGAAAATTTCTAGTTAGTTGAAACCAGGGAATGCACTTCTAATACCAATTCACATAAAACACAAAAAATAACTCATGCTTTATGGAGATAAATATGTTGCTAAATACCCTTATGAGTTTCAACTTTGGGAAATACAATGATTGGTCAGCTTAGCAAAAGAAACACAACCCAAACAGATTTATCTAATAAAGCAATCGTTACAATCTTATCCCAACTTCTAGCAACATGAACATAGATAACTGAGAAATGAGCCTATGTTTCATTTCAAGGGAAACATACAACAAGAAAGAAAACAGAGTAACATAGTTGTTGAGCAACATTTTCATCATTAACACATTCACAAATCCGATTTAAAATCCATAAAAGAAATTGTCATTCTATAAAAGAAATGTCTCATCATCACACACAAGTATCATTCTAGACTACTATCATCCTTAGGAAATAAAAGAGTTTAGTTACACATTTCTGAATTAAAAATTACAGACAACATAGTATTCTACCATGAATACATGATTAAGAATAAAAGATAAGAAGATAGATGACAAACTGCAGCTTCTCAGTAGCAATTTCCCTTCTTCTTGATCCCCATGTGCAGCTACTCCAGAATCCTAATTTGCTCTCCAGAATCCCTTCTTCACAGCAACTTTTCTTCTTATAATCCTCTTTGGAACCTTCTAATTTTTCCCTTGCTTCTCTGATTGTGCCACATGCCCCATCCAAAAGAATCTTCTGTTGCAGCTCTAAAAAGGTTGGAGGATTGGACAGGTGGCAGCCTCTGCAGCAACAACCCAAAGAGCAACAGATACAGCCAAAAGACCAATTCTGAGAAGCTAAAAAAACATTCTGAAAGCTTCCAACAGATCTTGTACTGAAGCAAAAACAACAGTCATAGTATAATTCTTTATAGAAAGCTAAATGAATATGCTCTCAAGATCATGAAATGGTTTCATAGTGGAGATTAGACTAGGAGATAAATAATAGATCATCATATATACAAAAGGGGCTGAAAATGCTTCCAATTCATGTTCATAATCCCATATGAAACTTTGCACATGAACTGTACAATTAAAGAGCAAAATAAAGTGATAAAGTTAAGAAGTCATGCATGTGGGTTGAAATTAAGTCGAAAAATGAGTGTGTTTAAGTAGAAAATCTTCTATATAAAAACTACTTATCATAGTCCATAAAGATCATATGGCGTTAAGGCACTTGTTCTCCAAGAAGGAATCCAAGCCGAGGCTCATTAGATGGGTGCTAGCTCTATAGGAATTTGACCTTGAAATCAAAGATCGGAGCAGAGCTGAAAATCAAGTTGCTGATCATCTGTCCAGGTTGCAGCATCCTCTGGATTTCAAAGATGATTCAACCCCCATCTGAGATCTACTTCCTAATGATCATCTCATAACTCTCATGCGTTGAGATCCACCTGAGTTCGCCGATATTTCAAATTACTTGGTAGCCAAGGTGGTACCTATAGACCTAACCCCGCAGCAAAAGTGTTTTCTCCAAGGTCAGAAAATACTTTTGGGATGACCCCCTATTTTTCTAGGAGTGTCGAGATGGACAGCTACGCAAATGCATCTTTGGTGAAGAAATTTTCATGGTCATAGCCGAATGTCATACCCCACCTTATGGAGGTCATGGCAGAACCCAAAGAACTGTTACCAAGTTTCTGCAGGCCGGATTTTTTTGGCCCACCATGTTCAGAGATGGTCATGCCTATGTTTCGACATGCGATGGCTACTAGAGGTCAGGCAACATAGGGAAGCGCCAAGAGATGCCCCAAACCTGAATTCAAGCCGTAGAGATTTTTGACATTTTGAGGGTAGACTACATGGGCCCCTTTCCAAGCTAAGGACATTACAAGTATATTCTGGTGGCGGTTGACTACTTCTGTAAATAGGTGGCGGCAATCCCGACAACAAGGTGCGACTCAGCCTCTGTCCAGAAGCTTTTCATGAATATAATCTTCCCACGATTCGGAATGCCTAGAGTCTTGATAAGTGACGGAGAAAAACATTTTTTGAAAAACCAATTCGAAAAAATGTTGAGGAAATATGGAATATTTCATAAAGTCTAAACACTATATCATCCGCAAACATGCAGACAAGTTGAAGTGAGCAATCGACAAATCAAGGCTATCATCAAAAGGTGGTATCGAGATCCAGAAAAGATAGGAGCTCCAAGCTTCCAGACGCGATGGGGGGACCCAGTCGGGCTCCTGCCCTAGCTCAAAAGGCAAGGGCCGCTTATCTTAAAACACTTGCTAAAGTTGTTAACCTTTCTTTCCCCTAGGGGCGGCGCATTAAAGCAGTTGCAGAAAAAGTGAAGAATTCAGGATCGGGAGGGAGACTATAGAGTTGATATGTTCAGTCGGCGAAGCCTTGCTACAGTTGAGGGTTTTTCTTATGTGGCCTTTAAACCCCCCCCCCCCCTTTTCATGCTTTTCCTTCACTCTGGATTCTGATCCCCCTTTTATACTTTAATGCAGCTTACCCATCTTTTTCAGCTCGAGATTAGGCCTTCTTGTGGGTTTACCAAGCAGCTTACAAGACTTCCTTAGGTGTAATCCCTTACAAATTGGTATTTAGGTAGGCATGCCATCTACGGGTTGAGCTCGAGCATGAGGCTTACTGGGCTATAAAATACCTCATCCTCGACATGCAAGCTACTAAAGAAAAAAGGAAATTCCAGCTCAATGAGCTAGACGAGTTCCGAAATCAAGCTTATAAGAATGCCAGTATCTACAAGAAGAAAATCAAGTTGTGGCATGACAATCAGATCCACAAAAGAAAATTCGATGAAGGTGACCTTGTGTTGCTCTTCAATTCCAAACTTTGTTGCTTCCCTAGGAAGTTGAGATCAAGATGGTCATGCCCCTTCATCATCAATAAAATTTATTCATCAAGGGTAGTTCAACTTCGACACGAAAAAGGGGAGCTATTCACAGTAAACGGGCACAAGATCAAGGCTTACCTCACGGTCAACCCAAGATCTACAGGATGAGTTCCAATCTTAGGCCCCATCTATTACCCGTAGAAGAAAGAAGTCTAGCCAGAGATGTTAAACAACAACCAACTTGTTCAGTTCGACCTGACCTCTCTCCAGTCAGGGGTTGAACAGAGCACCCAAAGGTTTGATCCAACCCCTCATTTGAACTCAACCAAATTCTTTTTATTTCTCGGGCCTACAACCCAAAATCTGCTGCAGCCCACTTGTCCCGCACACAAAAGCAGCACCTGTGGGCCAGCCCATATCAGGATGCCTTATAAATACCCTAAGAGAGAGAGAAAGAGAGAGAGAGCGCCCCACCGTTCCCTATTTGCGCCAACACAACCCTAATATCTCTTGTTCACCAGCTTTTCCTCTTCGACCGTACCCAACTACTTGCCCCCACCTCTATAACCGTTGCCAACCTCCATATTTTGCAAATCCTAACTGAAAAACCTTGCCTCTAACAGCACCCCCCAAGATCTCTCGCCATGGTTGCTACATGCGGACAAACTACCGGAAGGACTTGACAGCCAAAATCGAAAGATAGGAGAGGAAGAACACCAAATGAGCCTCTCGACCTTGTCGACATAAAAATAATGATTGTCGAAAAAGCTACGACGACTGCAGACAATCTACTCATGAGCAACCCTTAAAAAGCAATGATGACTATGGACGATGCAACCACAAGCAACCTTGCATTCCCAACAAGCCCTAAGCCAAAGAAGAAGAAAGGTGCCAAGTGCAAGCTTCTTCTACAATAGCACAAGAAGGCCAAGAAGAAGAGAGATCCTAAGACGATCAAGAGCACCACGCCTTAAGAGGAACCCCTTGCTACGATCGACATACCTCCAGCACCTGTGGAACAAATGATGGTACAAGTGGCTGCAGAGTCCTCGCCATCAGCTTCACCACCATCTCTCGCTGCTCATGCCATGACCACACCTCCTACGGAAGTTCTGACGCCCCTATCTGCTATAACAACTCCACCTACCCGCCAGCTTACTCCACCGGCTATCCTTACCCCAGCCCTAATCTCTCCTACCACATCTCAAAGGTCTGAGGAAATCCACCGATGCCAAGTAGCATCGTGCCTGAAGAAGCTGCAGGAGATCCCATGCCACCTATCTCACCATCGATGCCCTCACTCATGGACACTACATAATGCATGCATTTTACAACATATTTTATGGTTTGCATTAGGCATTATTCTGAGTCATTTTCATAGTGCATGCATCTATTTTCTACTTTATTTGATTCTATTCTTCCAAGTCCGAAATCTACTCTTGTTTGGGGTATTTTGTAGCAAATCACATGGAAAGGTGGAAGAAGGATCAAAATCAATTGAATATCACAAATGGACGTGCTCGGGAGGAAGAAATCAATACCCTGCAGCCATCACGGGTCGTGACCTCATGTTACGGGTCGTGATGCATCAGTTAGCAGTAGCGAAGTTTGGAATTTGATTGAAGATTTTGAAGATTGGATTCTATCTTATTTATGAGGTTTTGTATAATTTTTATTGGACTCTCATCATCACTATTGATCGAGGAGCAGATTTGATCTAAGGGTTCACATGTAACACTAATCTAACCCTAGGAAACCCTAGATATAAAAGAATTTCGTCTGCACCAGAGAGAGGGGAATCGGGGATCTAATCTTGGATAATCTTGGAGGCACAACTCATCATATTTTCATAGATCTATCCAGAGATATAAGGAGGCGAGGGACTGCAAAGGAGAAGAACGCCAGAGAACGAAGTTTAATCCGAAGGGCTACTGTGAAGACAAGTTCATCATCCGTTAAGGAGTTGTTCATCGTCTTCTCAACAACCAGAGGAGTATTCTCTGTTCCACACGTCATTGAGACGAATTTTGTACTTTGAGACAACTTATTCTAAATATTTTGTGTTAGTTTATGCTTTGAGACTATTGCTATTCCAAATTTTATATAGCTTTCGATACCTATTCTGAATTTTATTCTTCATGAACATGATTGTTGAGTGCATTGCTTTTCTTCAGTTTTGATTGAATTGATTAGTTGACTATTGACATGCCTGTTCTCTGTTAGTTCATAAATTCTGTAGACTTGATTCCTGACTTTCTAGTTGAAGTAATTCATGTCCTGCGATTCTGACCCGCTAAGGGTGTTTTATTTGTGGCCTATTAGGTCAACCCATTAAGGGGGTTTAATAGTCTAGGGAAACATTTTCCTGCGTCTTGTGTCTTCTTCCTGAGGATAGACCTGTTAAGGGGTATTTTCTGGATTGTTTGATGCAAGATAGTTGAGTTACCCATTAAGGGAATTCATATCTTAGGTTTGTCTAACCATTTGAGGATTCAATAGTTGATTTCCATCTCATATTCGATTGTTGTGTAAGATTCTAAGTATCATTCTTGAGTTAGTATTATCCAGCCCTAGTTTTCATCCCTATATTATTACTGTTATTATTTATATTTATATAGTATTAGTTTTCTGAAACATCCATCCTGAAATCAATGTTATCTCCAATTAGCCTAGAATTCTGATTAGGTAGTTATATAATTCCTTGTGGGATCGACAACTCTACTCTTTCACTTTATTACTTGTTCGACTAGTGCACTTGCTAGCATTCCAATTTGCCTATGTCAGCATTTTTCGCATCACTACACTGCCTCAAAGCCAATCCCGCAGCCCGTCCCCAAGTCCTGACCTAAGCACTAGTGCGGAAGAAGGTGAACAAGCCCTGCCTAAAGACAATGGCATCCCCAACAATGAGGACCTAGCCAAAGGAGACTATGACGCTGCACCCCAGGACCTCGATCCAGAAGAGCTGGTGCGGCGCCCTGATGATGTAATCTTCCGAAACAAAAAGTAGAAAGACCGCTATAAAGTCTTGGCCAAGCGAAGTTTCATTGTAAAGAAGTAAATGGATGCTACAACCCTCAACATCCTGGGCTTCCTTGACGATATCAAGACCCAGACCAAGAAGATGGGGGTCAACAAGTTTTTCTTCCAAAGTTGGACGACCTACCCCGAGATCGCCAAAGAATCCCTTATCTCCCTGGAGATTTCTGGTAAGATGTTTCCTTTCGGTTGTTCAATAGGGAGTTCAAGTGGATGTTCGATTGATTTACACGAGTCTGGGGCTTCCCTCAAAAGCCAATGAAGAAGAAGCAAGCTGGGTACACTAAATAACAAGTCTAGAACTTGATCACCGGCACAAGGGACGAGTACAACAAGAGCGACAAGGCCTCCAGTATCTCCGACCTTATCGTCAAGTACTTCCACCGAGTCCTGTCCAACACAATCTTCGGCCGAACCAACACTAAGTAGATGGTCCGAGAGTTTGAGCATTATGTTATTTAGGGCTTCCTCAAAGGCCTACCGATCAACCTCATTGACCTTGCTCTTCAGAATTTCCTAAAGATTGCCAAAAAGAAGTCCGGAGCCATAAACTTCGGCGGCCTGTTTACCACTATCGTCATAGCTTGTCGCCTAAACTCTACGAGGTGGACTCCCATTCTGACAAGAATGGCAAGGTCAACCTCTCAACCTTGATTAATATGAAGGTCATCACTCAGGCAGACAGACTTTTCTACCTTCTGATCCCACACTCGGCCCCACTAAAACTACCAAACTCCTCAAGAGTTTCCATCGCCAAGCACAAGAACTGGGGAGCTTTCCACTCAACATGATGACCTACCTTCGAGGGACGAAGAGCCTGAGGAGCTTGAAGAATTGAACCCCTCCGCAAAGAAAAGAAAGCTCGAGCCATCTTCCCAGCCTCGTCCGATAATTGAGCCCCATCCTGCCGCATCCAGCCGCATCCAGCCAACCTGTTGCCACACCAAACGCCTATGTTGTGCAAATGGTAAAACATAATGATTTAATCAACTCCCTGTGTGTGCAGAATGAAATACTGCAAATGGACCTCAGGAAGGTTAAGAAAATGTTGGCACGACAAGAGGCACTGTTAAGGAGGCTCGAGCAGCAACTAGGAGCAGCAACCTCAGCTCCCGGAACCCCAACCCCCAGCAATTGACCCCCCAGCCCTCTCCCACCTTGAATCAACAAGGGGAAATTGTGGCATTTAAGTTCGGGGAAGCCAATGGTATGATCTACACTCCCCTGTTTCAGTTAAATTTGTATATAATTCTCATTTGTATACAATTCACTGCATTACTCTCTGTCTTTTGAAATCTATCACATGATACATTTAATTGTCAACCCCTAGCTACTGAACCTTACCTTGTGTATACGCATATGATAGGAACTTAAACTGTGGTAATTTTTAGACCTTGAACTATTTTTGCTTACACTTAACTATAAATTAGAGAGCAATATAAGTATGTTTCAGAATTCACAGTCTAGGATTTTTTTTCATTTTCTCAAGCACCTATAAATTCAAACCTTCAAAAATAACTTGGTTCTGAACAAGAATCAAAACCTAGGCAACCTGTCCAAACAAAAACTTCACCTGGCCTTAGATTTAGGACTTTGACCTATGTTCCCTGGATATGTAAACAACTTGAAAAAGCAAACCTTGAAAAAGAAAAAAAAAGTCCACCCCTCACTACTTGTGTTATCTGCTTGAGTTTGAAAGGTTGTACCTACTCTTCTTATCTCTACCCTGAGATTCGAGTATGTGATTAATTTCATACCCTGGGCACCCCACCATAGTATTCTCGGAAGAAATGTGTGGGCTAGTGTTGTGGAAACCCAAAACTTGATTACTCCTCTATCCATAATATGAGTATCACACTTGCACCTCCAACATCCAAGCTGAGTATTCCTGGAAGAAAAGCAAGGTCCGTGTTGAGGGATCAAGTCATACTCTTTCTTGCCCAACTAGAGAAGCACATGTAGACTAAGCTGAAAAATCTAAATATGGGATGGAAAACATTTGAGGAAATAGTGCTTTACTTAAAACATCCATTTTTTTGTAGAGGAAAGGCCTTAGGTATGAGATACATGTTGAACTTAGTAGTTGGACAAGTTGGGGTTGCCTATTTTCATGCCATAACCCAGATTTCAGTGAACCCTGTTTAAGGTCTTAATTGGCTAATAACATGCAACCGGTGCTTGAGGCTTTAAATTTCTAGGTTTGAGTAAGTTGATGCATTGCTCATTTTTTGACCGGATTCGATTTCAATTTTTGTGGTCTTAATTTCTCTAATTTATTTGCTTGAGGACAAGCAATTCAAGTTTGGGGGAATTTGATGACAATAAAATCTATTACCTAAAAGGCAACCCCAAACTTTCAAAAGCAATATCGAATCTCTATTTTCGGTAACAATATTTGCTCGATTTATATTCATTTCCATATTTAAAAGATCTAGCATATCAATATTTGAGTTCTGAGATTTTGGCATGATTTGAGAGGAATCATAACTAAGTTTCATATTTTGTGTGCCTTTGATATTTGAAATTTAAATTCTTTCTTATTCTGTAATAGCTGGATCCGTGACTAACATCAATCCCAGATATTTAGGTTGATTTTGAGGAGCAACGACTTACTTAAAACAATAGCCCATATTTCTTTCTTGATTTTGTGGAGATAACTGTCAGCCTGGAGCGCGACTTTGGGGGACGAAAGTCTGAAGACTTTAAAAGGAGAAGACGTAGGACACAAAAAGAGGGAGGACGACGACGATGCTGGAGATACTTTTCTTTTACGCTTAATTCTATTTTCCGGCAAGAACAATGTTGGTCACACTATGTTTTGAACTTATGTATTTTGACCCGAGGATGTCCGGCTAAACTTCTATTGCCGGGATCCCGGGAAATCCTTTGTTTCTAATATATTCCTCTTAACTCTTTTGGTTTTCATGATAATCGCCTACTTGATCTCGTGTTCTAATTTATGAATGATGGTTTATGTGTTTTCGTGATTTCTTTCTAGTTCACCTAATCTCTCCCAACTGCACATTGTCCGTAAGTGCCTTATAGTGTTGCCACCTTCACACACTGAGCCGAAAGGCTAGTAATGAAGTTTGGGGGCTTGCCTTCTAGATAAGGGCTAGGTGAGAGTCGACCCCTTCCCACAAAGTCTAACTTGTAGTAAGCAACTACAGAGTATTGGATTGATTTATGGACTTGGAAAGAGAGAGGAACCAAGTTAAGACCTTGACCTCGAGAGGGGCTTGCTATCGACTTGGGGAACTAATCCCTTAATCGGGATCTCAAGCATTCGCCATGAGAGTGGGGGTTTGTTGATTCGGTATCCACAACGAGAGTGGGTTTACTCTGACTTGAGATAATAATATAGCTGAGCCCTTAGATCCCCCTGGGAAAAGATGTTAGTGCATGCTGAGAGGCGGTACCTCTCTAGAACTTGGGTGTCAGGACTTAAGTCTTTTATCATGAATCAAGATGGTTAACTCTCATTTTAGAGAGAGAGAGGAACACTATAGCCATATTGCGCTTGGTCAAGCCCTGAGCCTTCACCACGAGAGTGGAAAGGTGAAGGGTAGAGCAGTCATCACAAGAGTGGGATTGCCTTGACTCGTGGTTGCAAGGGCCTTGGCTACTTTTCATATATATTCATGTCAAAGAGCAGATAGATTGGATTCAGAGTCGAGGTTCTGGTGTCCTCTCATAAGTAGATTTATCTCTTTTATTTTTTGCATTTTCTCTTTTAAATTAAGAAAAACTTTATTTTTACTTTCTATTCATTATTCCTCATTCCTTTTAGATCGGCCTTGCATCTCCGATAGCAAGCCCCGATCCGGGCCTGATTGAGGAAAAGTAGGAGCACAAGTTCAAAATCAAAGTTTTTCCTGTGGATTGATACCTTAACGATTGTCGTATACTTGCAGCAAGAAGAGTGTGCTAGGTTTTATTAATTTTAAGACTTGAAGTGAAGATGAATTTACTGAACTTGACCATATTTTCACGCCCTATCCATGTTTCAATCCCAAGGTCATTTTCTACCTTAACGCATGCTTCACATCAGCACACGACCCATTTCTTGGTAAGCGATTTCATTATGTTGTCTATTTCGATGTCATCGTGCAACAAGGCCCGTATCAAGGGGCAACACGATCCTCGTCCTATCTCCGATTTGGCAGTTTGATGGTGGCGCTGTCTTCACTCCGTCAAACATGGTCCAGTCCCATTTCGGCTTGGCCCGTTTTAGGGTTAAGTGCTCATCAACGCCACACTTGATGTAACATCCCTGGCCAAGGCGTGATATTGTCCGCCCTAGGCCTTAGCCCATACGGTTTTACCAAAATGTCTCACACCTAATGAAGGGCATGTTCCCATATATACCAGCATCTCCCCCGTGACTTATGAATGTGGGACTTGTAGGATCTGGATGGCACCAAGAGGGGAGGGTGAATTGGTATATAAAAACTTTTACTACTTTTGTTGTGCTAGATTAGTTGAATTATATTTAGCGTAAGCATATAAATTCGAAGGCAAGTAGATAAAGAGAGAGATTAGAAAAAATAAACAAACACACAAACACAAGGTTTGTTGACGAGGTTTGGCCGAACTCCTGCCCTACGT
>LTAE01014421.1:0-11451 GCA_001647135.1 Pontederia paniculata | reverse complement strand
CAAATCATGAGTTGGGTAATTCACCTCATATTTCTTTAATTGCCTTGATGCATATGCAACAACCTTTCGGTGTTGCATTAACACACATCTCAATCCTGTGCCGCACGCGTAGCTATATATCTCAAATCCACCACTCCCGGATGGAAGTGTCAACACAGGTTCAATTGTGAGTCTTCTCTTCAATTCTTGAAAGCTATCTTCACAATCTTGGGTCCAAATAAATCTTTCACCCTTCCTTGTGAGCTTTGTCATCGGTGCTGCAATCTTCGAGAAATTCTCGATAAATCTTCGATAATAGCCAGCTAGACCAAGAAAACTCTTAATTTCAGTCATTGTGCTTGGTCTCTTCCAATTCACCACTACTTCTACCTTGGATGGGTCAACTGAAATCCCTTCACCTGAGATTTTATGACCAAGAAGCACAATCTGATCTAACCAAAATTCATATTTTGAAAACTTGGCATACAACTGATGCTCTCTCAAAGTTTGCAATAGAATCCTCAGGGTCGGGCAATGATTTCATATTCTGGAAGGATCCTTGACTTCAAATTAACCATTATCCTTTGTATTTCTTAGATTATTTGCAATATTCAGCACTAAAGATGCCAATGTGCCTAAGAATTAGTCGAGATCCATATTATATATGGGCACTTGGACTCAATTTGCAGCTCCACTAATGATCTACATTGTCTCATGGATAGATTAATTATTTAGGCCCCTCATGCATCTTTGCAAGATTTATGGATCAGGTTGTCGGGCTACTTCTTGGTTCAAGGGGTGTATAAAAATGTTGAATGTTGATAACACAATGGATGGTATGACAGATGCATATTCCATTACAATTCAGATTATTCGCTTGGTTCATGCGACGTGGGAGGCTTCCAACAAGATGTTATCGGACAAGATGGATGTGGGGGTAATACCTTTTGTGAAGTGTGCAATGCTCGAAAAGAGGATTTGATCACCTATTTTAAAATGCAGGCAAGCGAGTTGTGGGGGAAGTGGTGGATTGTCTATGGCTCAAACACTGACTCGGAATTATGTTTCTAGAGAATCTTTAGATGTGATGGAAGAGCTCAACAAACATGAATTGATGTGTTCAGATGACATTGATATATTCCTTTTACATACATTTGGGCTCTTTGGGTTCAAAGAAATAGATGTATATTTTGATAGGAGCGATGTTATGTTGAAAATATAATGACTTTAGCTAAAGAACTACTAGGGGAGTGAACGAGTTGATGATATCTTGATAAATTTTATGTAATATTTCACGATTCTACCTTAATAAAGTGGATGATTATCGAATTTAACCATTCTTTACCTTCTAAAAAAAAGATCTAAGCCAAATGCACAATTTCTTTAACTGTCATATATGTTTCTTGTATTTATTACATATCTACCTTAATTGGAAAAAGTTTATATATTTTTTGTATTTTAATAGCAGGAAAAAGAAAAATGAGAAAAAGAAAAGGATCTGCCACAATATTTCCTAAATTAAATTGTTAATATTCAAATCAAGGAGCCATGTGGCAAACTTCAATTCCAAGCAACCAAAATTTCATGGATGAAAGGGGCCGACAAATAAGTAAGATTCTCTTGGAATATTTTTTTTCTCAAAACCCAACAAATAGGAAATATGAATTTACATATCTGAAGGAAAGAAATGGACATCTTACCATGATAATTAAACCCCTATGAATCAGTTAAATTGAACAAACCCCTAAGAAATAGAAAGTTACTAAGGTTGGCAATTGTTAATCTAAATCAATTGTCATGACATGCATCAAATGCTTAAACAATTGTTAATTTAAATCTATTGTCATGCATCAAATGTTTAAACAAACCCCTACAAAATAGGAAGTTACCAAGGTTGGCAATTGTTAATTTAAATGTCCATGATTTCAGGAAAGGAGAAATGATCTAGAACTAAGGAAAAGAGGAAGAAGATCTTGTGGACAAAGATCAACAAAAGCAAGGGATGCATCATCATAAGAGGGGGATATGAGCATTGGGAAAGTAAGGAACAACATCCATCATCTTAATTTTTATTTCATAGTTTTAATCTCTAAAAATGCCATGTCTTCCACCATGGATTTCAATGGCTAAACTTACTATGTTCCAGAGTAGTTGAAGTCTAGGTATGAACTTTTGGTGTTGCATTTTTTACTATGAATCAGTCATGTTTTTAGTCCTTTGGTCATTGTATTCTAGTTTTGTCATTTCTTTGTGCTTCACTATCATGAATGCTCGCTAATGAGTTTTTATTCATTCTACCATCTCATGGAGATAGGCTTCCGACATAAATGTGGCTTGAGATTGTACAACTAAAGTTAAGAATCGAGAAGTTAATCCCAATAAGTAAATCGATTGCTTAAGTTGGAATGCACGACATTCCTTAAGCATTTGGATTTCCATTGTGACAGATCCTTTGTGAGATCTTAGATTCATTTTCCTAGACTAACACAATGAGAGTTGGTCTTATACCCATTGCCTTCGCTTGACATGCCCCTTTTGTCTTGCCTGGAAATATTCTCTTTTGATTCGTTCTTGTCAATCATTACCTGCCAAGATTCTCTTGACTTTCAGCAATTTTGTTTTTTTAGTGTGAGCTGCTGTGCTATGATGATTCTCTCTGTGAGGGTTTGTAAACTTCTTTTTCTCCAAAGCCCTGAAATAAGAGCATGGAGCAGCATCATTTGGTTCCAAATGCATAAGTTGAGAAACTTTGAGTGTGACAAGGACGTACTCATAGAAAAAAGAGAAATAAGTACAAAATAGAATCTTGGGCTCAGAAAAAGTTGTGAAATTGGTGCTAAACACAATCTCAAAAATCGAAATTCCATGCTCTTGATGCTATGCATAAAAAATCTACGGACTTGGACCTTTGCTTGTCTTTAAGTAAATGAATTAAGATTAAGGGGAATGACTTTTGATGCATGCTAATTATTCAGATAAAATCGCTAGCAAATGCACTAGTTGTATCAAGTAATAGTTCAACGATGAGTTGAGTATCGATCCCACGAGGACTAATATTAACCCTATCTATCTAATTCCACCAACTAAAAGAGAAAATAGGTTTGTGCTAAAGATGAATTTTTAACAAAAAATGAAGAAAATGAAAGAGAAGAAAAGAGTTTGATAACAAAAGCCTTCTGGATTAGGATGATGTAAGATGAATAGGAACATAATCAATTTCACCCAAGTTCCATTAATGTTTAGTTTAACTTGAATTCTTATGAGGATTAGGATCTACCTAAAGTATGATGTCCTCTCCAAGATGCATCAACTATCTCAAATCTAAGAGACTTGATTGTTCCTCTACAGAATGCTAATATAATCAACTAAGGTTTTGAGATGCGTTAAGATGTATTTCCTAAGCTATGGATTGTCCCTCTCCAGGGTGCCAATCTCACAGACCTCACACCTAATTATCCCTCTCCAAGGTGCCACCTAGATGTGTTATGCAATGCCTTGACTAATAATTCAAAAATCACTTTTATTTATCAAAGAGAACTACGAGTTTTCTGTTCTTATCCGAGATGATAGCAAAGATTCAAACTCTCAAGGATTCATAAAGGAGCATTAAAATCCACATGCATAGGCATAAGAAATTCAGGACTAAAATTAATTGAAACAAGGGTTTACAGGTTTCTCCCTTACAATATAAATTCTCTAGAAAAATAATCTAAATGAATTATAATGGAGTTCAACCAAAATGTTGAGAAGAAGAGATTGCAAACTATAAATCAAATCACTGATATGACGATCGTCTTCCTTCACGAATCTGTAAAATTCTTCTTCTTCTTCTTCTTCTTCTTCTTCTTCTTCTTCTTCTTCTTCTTCTTCTTCTTCTCTTGTAGTTAGGGTTGGCTCTAGGCTCTTGGTCTCTCACAAATTCTCTTTAAAATCTTTCTTCAATTCTTTGCTTGATCAAAAAGCTCCACTAGATTGATGCCTTAATATCATATTTATAGGTATATAGAATCTTGGAATAACAAATTCTTTTGTGCAGCAGTTAGGCAGAATTTGGGCTAAAAATGACACTAAAATAAGTTAATTTTATTGCGCCCCACGACTTGTCACATCACTGGACTAAAATGTCACGGCCATGATCAAAGATTGCATTTTGTTCCAGCGGACGTCACAGCCTGTGACAGAAATATCACGACCGTGACTGAATATTGTAGAAATGTCATGACCCATGATATGAGAATCACGACCGTGACCGAACATCAATTTCACACGTCGTCCTGTCACGGGCCGTGATTCCATGACCGAAGATGATATGATTGATAATAAATTGTCACAGCACGTGATTTGAAAATCACGGCCGTGACCTTTCAATTGTTTATGTGTCTGTTCAACATGTTCACGACTGTGAAACTAGTTTCACAGCTTGTGAAATGTATGCATGATCGTGACTATGTTTTTAGGGCCGTGGGTTGTCCTTCACGGCCGTGACTTCCTACATTTATTCATATTCCCTTCTTTTTGTTCCCAGTTTATTTTTAGAAAACTGTGGTCTTCCTCCATCACACTACCAAATATCTTGGATACACAAAAATGCAATATTATGTAAAATTTTACTCCACAAATCAAAATAAGGTGAAATGAATGATAAAATGATGTATATGATAATGAAATGGATGAAAATAATACAAAAATACTATGAAAAATATTACTAATTTAGCACACATCAAATTTCAAATGCAAATACCACAACATAAGGAACAAACCACATTTTTTTCACAAAATAAGATTTTTACGGCTACACTACAAACAACACTATTTCGACTTGAAAAACTTTGCTTAGGAGCCACTAAAGCTTATGCTTGATGTAACTCAAGGTCACAACTTTACTGTGTACATGTCATGACCTCCCATTATATTCAGGAATTCGTCTTTGTTTCCAATTTGTAGTAGCTAACCTATCTGACTTACTTGTGGACCATATGTTTGTCTCATACATTTTTCTTCCTTGTCCACACCTTTTTTTTCATTTTTTACTGACATCAATCTGTAGGGTTGAGAAAGGAAAAGGAAATGTAACCCTAGCATACGCCCACATTTTCTTCCTGGAATGTACAATGAGGATGCTCTGTGTGCCATTTAGAGACATAATTTTGACTCTATCAAGTGAAAGGCCAAAGGAATAGTTATTGGGGTAAGAAGAGTTGTTCTCCGGGGCATTATCCATCCGTTTCTTAGTAGAATACTCGAGTAGGTGCATGAAATTATTTGGAACAACATACTCTCAGCCCTTTCAAGTGAAAGGTTAGAGGAGTAGTTATTTAAGGGAAAAAGGGAAACTCATGCAGATTAATTAGAGAAGGGTTTCATTTTTCATCCTCTTATGCAGGTTAGTTGCATAGAAAATAATGTTTTTTTAGAATTCTTGGGTCTAAGAAGTGATTGTGATACATGAAAGTTCAATGCACATTAACTTTGACCACGAAACAAGGATAATCAGGTGATTTAGATGTTGAACTGCAGTGGTTAGAAGTAAAACACATATCCATATAGTATGGCTTAGACCTCATCCTGCCCTTAATTGAGGAAACAATTGAGGATAAGTCTTAAGAGATGCAAGGTGAAATCATGAGTAAACTTGAAAAATAGAGAAGGGAAAAAATATGATGGAGTAGGCTTGTGGTAAACATGTAGTGATCAGGGGCGTGATATGCAGAAAAGTCTGAAACATAAATGTACAAAACGTAGCATCAAAAAATTTTATGGTATGAAAATAGGTCGGAATGGATTGAAGATCATACCATGACCTCTTCGGACTTAACCCCAACATTATCCTCATTGTTGAAGCCAAGCCAAGAGAGTGTCTTTCATGATGAGGAAGAAGCCTTCCTGAATATTTCTTCGGTGCAGGGCTCCGGTTTAGGGTGTAGTTTGGCTACCTTCTCTAAGATCTCCTCTCGTAGCTGTTGATTCTCCTCCTTTAAATCTCTATTCCGGATAATGAGTGTTTCCAGAAGTACGGTTTGCTTTCTTTGTTCGATGAGGAGTTCACTTAGGGTGCTTGAGGCTTGTTGTTCTTGTGGTGTATCAAAAGTAGTGGCTGCTTTTGTCTTCTTAGCTCTGGCTGCTGCTGTGGCATTGTAAGGTGCACCACACTTTGGTGTGAAGATTCCAGTTCTTTCCATTTCCAATGTTTGTCAAATCAAGGTTCAGCAGCTCTAGGGACATCTCAGATCCTTTGTAGACCAACACATAGTTGTTGTTCCTGATTGCAATTATCTACATTCTTAGCATAATGGATAGATCCAGTTTGGTTGTTCCTCTCTTCTCAGGTATCCCAGAGATGTCGATGACACACTTTTCTTCTATCAGGGTGATCAAGCCACCAATGAAAATGGGTTTAGTATCCCCAATGTTTAAAAGAATAATAATTAAATAGATAAGATAAGAAAATATAAGATAAAATATGATTAGGATTAGGAAAAGGTTAAGAGTCAAGTTAAATTATTATCCTAATCCTTTTCTAATCAACTTAATATTCCTAGTCCTATCCAACTAAAGGAAAGGGTTTATGGAGATTTCAAATTTGTGTTTTGGTCTGTAGGTGTTACAGGCCGTGACATGATATTACGACCCGTAATGGAGTTGGAGTGCTGCTGGATTGGGTTGTTACGGACCATGATTACTTCTAATGGGGCTTGGCATCGGGTCTCACGACCCGTGACACTATGTAACGGCCCGTGATATATGAAGGGACTCGTGATATATGGTTGAAAATAGGGTTAGGGCAACTAGATGCCTTGAGGACGACCTAGACCTAAGAAAAATAAATAAGAATAAGAAAAAAAATCTAAAGAAAAAGAAAAAAATCTAAAGAAAAAGAAAAATTGAAGGAAAGGGTTTAGAGAGATTAGTTCTAATTTAAAGTCTTTAGTTGACTTTGTCCAATTATAATCATGAAGATAAAATATACAGGAACGAACTCACCCAACAAATGATGACTAATCGATGCAGCAGTGGGGCTCGTACATGCTTTTAAAAATCGCAATCCATCTGGAACGTCAACTCTTCTCCATGAGTTGATGCTATAGTTAGGGCTATGGATTGTAACATCCTAATTGAAAAGCATTGTATGTCGGGAGGCTTTGCTTGCAGTTGAGGCGGTGTAGCAGATGTTGGCTGATTTTTAGTGGAAATCTATTTTTGAATTTGATATGAAACTCTTGGCCTCCATTGCATCGGCATTGTCTTCACTAGTGAAAGTGACCTCCTCTGAGCGGGTGGTGAATTTGATGGAGATGATAAAGTCTCTAAAGGTGGACTCTTNTTTTTGAATTTGATATGAAACTCTTGGCCTCCATTGCATCGGCATTGTCTTCACTAGTGAAAGTGACCTCCTCTGAGCGGGTGGTGAATTTGATGGAGATGATAAAGTCTCTAAAGGTGGACTCTTTCGATGCCATTGCATTGAGATTGATGGGGTATCTATTTTCAATGTCATGTTGTCCTTCCCCTGAGGTGGTGCTGGAGACAATGTTGCAGTAATATTTGGATCCTCCAAAGGCGAGCTCCTCCTTTGGACTTGTCCATCAGTGATAATGTAAGCACTTGTCTCCTTGACCCGCCACTGAGTTGTCCATGCTTTCCCTCGATAAGTTGTTCTGGGCCTCCATCTTGCCTGATCAGAATATTGACATTGACAGGGGCACATGACGAACATCGGTTCTCCAAAATTTTGTCCTTGGTAGGTTCAAAAACCCATGAGGAACTAAGTAACAAATCTGATCCTACAGGTTAATAGGAGACAAACATAAGATGGGTGATTTGTGAACTTTCAGACTATAAACAAACTAAAATAAAATGATTAAATACAATGAAAATGACGAGGACTAGGGCCTGGACGATACTAACTTCAGATGAGTACTTAGAACTCTATACGACAGAGATACATGACGTCGAAATTAACTCTTGGTTCTTTAGATGGTTAGGCAAATTTAAGATATTAATTCCCTTAACGAGTAACTCAACTATCTTATATTAATCTTTCCAAATAATACCCCTTAACGAATCTACTCTCAGGAAGAAAACAGAAGATGCACTAAGTTGTTTCCTTAGACTATTAAATCACCCTTAACGGGTTGACTTAATAGACCACAAACGACAACACACTTAACGGATCAGAGTCACAAGACATGAATTGCAAATCAATACTTCAAACTCAGAAATCTCAGGCAATCATGTTCATGAAGAATAAATTCGAATAAAGATTATGCCAATGTTATCAAAGAAAGGTAACTAATACCGAAAATACCCAGAATAAACTGTTCTAATTACAGAATAATTCTTCCAAACAGATAATGGAACAAGAAAGGTACCCCTCTGGAAAGTTGAACAGAATCCGGAGCAGACTCCTTAACGGATGACTTCCTTCTCCTCCTCAGAAAACCTTCGGAATATCTTCTGCTCTCTGGCATTCTTGCACTGGTTGATGGCTTCAATCTCCTCGTCTGCCCCCAGCGTCTCCTCCTCTCAGATTGAAGATGAAGCCTCTTATTCCCTAGGGTTTCTTAGTGTTGGATCAACATTACATGTGAATCCTTTAATCAAATTTGCTCCTCGATCAATGGTGATGATGAGAGTACAATAAAACTAATCCAACTTCTCAGAAATATGATAGAATCCAAGGTTTAAAGTCTTCAATCAAATTCCAAACTTCCTAATCGTCAAATCATCTCCGAATCTCAAAAATATCAAACTATGTACCTTCATCACGACCCGTTACAATATGTCCGGCCTGTAAGTAAAGGTACTTCCAATGTTCCTCATGTCGTTACGGCCCGTAATGATATTTCACGGCTCATAAGTCTGGCATCAAATAGGTTATGTTCTCAGATTCTTCATATCTTACAGCCCGTAACGTGTGATCACAACTCGTAATGCGTCTTGACTCGTAAACTGCTGCTTCTGTCGACGCCGTGATAAGAAGTGACGCTCCATGATATGACCCTTCACGACCCGTAACATAGGGTAACGTCCCGTGACGAGTCTGATTTGAAGTTGGTCGTGATAGCTTTCATAATGGCCCGTAACGCGTAAGTCGGAATGTCGCTGCTGTTAATACTGATACATCACGTCCCATAACTTGTTGTCATGGCCCGTGATGGCTTCATGGTGTTGATTTCTTCCTCAAGAGCACGTCCATTTGCAATATTCTATTGATTTTGATCCTTCTTCCACCTTTCCATGCGATTTCCTACAAAATACACCAAACATGAGTAGATTCCGAACTTGGAAGAATATAATCAAATAAAATAAAAAATAGATGAATGCTTGATAGAATGACTTAAAATGATGCCTAATTAAAGCTCTAAAATATGTTGTAAAATGCATGCATCAACAACCCCAAGCTTAGATGTTTGCTTGTCCTCAAGCAATATTCAGAGCAAAAGTAAGAAAATAAAAGAGTTTCAATCATTGTTTCCACCTTGCAGAATAACTACTTTTAGCATGCCCTTCATTTATGCACTCATCACCAGAACTTCTTTCCACGGTCTGACTAATCCCAGCCTCAAAGATTCCTGGTACTTAAACAGATTAAAACCCTTTCAAGTTCAGCCCTACATGCACCGATGATTAGTATATTGAATAAGAACTTCAATGCTGAAAACACAAGTGTATATAGAAATTATAGTCTAAGTATCTAAGATTCTATTTGGCAACAATCTACAATCCATATTTTTCCAAAGCTCAGGTGATAAGAGATAAACTTAGGACATTAAAATTTTGTTATCTACAAGATATCTCTGAATATTATTCTCAGAAAGTTAACATTACAAAGCATGAGACACTTTGATATTTTGGATTTTCATCCTTTTTTCATTTTTCTGAATTTTTCATTGATATAACAACCATGCAATACAAGATGATGACAATGCAATAAGAAAATATGCAGTACATAAAGCATATATGCAGAACACAAGTAAATATGATGCATGATAATGCACTACCCCAAGCTTAAACCGAACACTATCCTTAGTGTTTAGGCCCAGCCGAAGGTAGGGTACAAAATGCGTGAACACAAAGACTCAAAAATAAAAGGTACAAAGAGACCAAATACGACCTAGTCTACTCATTAGCTGGTGGTGGGCGGTGGATAGAACAACAATGCTGCATAGTGCCCCTGGTCAACATGATAGTCATGCATGCGTCGGACCATGTTCTCAGTCCTCTCCTAGCGGTCTCTGATATCTCTGATGTCGCCCTATAAGGAAGTAAGAAAAAAATACATAGATGAAAAGTCATAAGTAACAGGAACACTAGTAGGGTCAACATCCATGTAGAAGGGATGGGCATGCTGGGCAGGCTCTGGCGCTCAGCGAGGTGGAATGAATGGTGGTGCTGAAGTGCGTTTGTGGGCAGCAGGATCCAGTTTGCTTCATTAGAGGGGTCGAACCGCTCTGTCTCTGAACAAGGCAGGACCATGTCTGACTCCTTGAAAAGGAACACTGAGACTCCTTGCCAAATTACCTCCAAGCTTCATCACTTGGACTATGTACTAGTCCAGAAATGTTGAATAATTCTAGGAGTCGAGATCATCCAACACCAGGTTGAGGTGCAGTGGAACTGGGGTAATAAGAGCCCTGATAACAATTGTCCCCCTTGTCCTTCTTAGAGTTCTTCTGAAAAGTCAGCGCCAGAAATGCTCCCACATCCATAGGTGTATGGGTAGCCATGTAGTAGAGAAAGAATAACTCTGGTTCTATCACCGAGCCATCACTGTCGCCCCTCCCGAAAATAGAATTAGATAAGATCCGGTGTACATATCAGAAAACTAGGTTCTGGATCATCATACTCTTTGCCGTCTGATAATTGAGATGCTCATCCCCTATGATACGCCTCCATAAGTTGCTGGCGTCAAAGTCCTTGGGAATACGCACATAGCCGTGGTATGGAAACTGGTAGACGACATTTAACTCGACCTGTGTGAGGTTGAACCTGGTGTTGAATAACTGAAAGGAATAAGATGGACTGTCTCCGCTGGCCTTCTTGATCTCGAACGAGCTTAGAAACTCGAACATAATAGGACAGAAAGTTGGCCACCACTGGTTGATGAAGAAGTCCATTCCGATGTTCCCGAACAACATGAGTATGAATTGGTGTAGATTATACTCCATCATGGTGGCGTCGTGCGCGAATCTGGTTGGAGTCAACCGAAGAGTGGCGAGGACATCCGCTCGCTCTCGGTGCTCCGTCTTCTTAAAAAGCTTCTTAGGTGGCCTTTGAATAAGGCCTACTGTGGGTGGAGGTTGCTCTTCAACAGGCTCCTGGCATCGGCGAGTGCTCCGCTTCGGGCGGTTGGAACTGGCCATACTGCTGTTACGGGCCATGAAGGTCTAATATGCGAGGTGTGAGGCTCTATAATGGCCATGGCAGGAGGTGTGAGGCTTTTACTATTTATAAACCTAGCACACTCCTATC
>LTAE01014418.1:0-11454 GCA_001647135.1 Pontederia paniculata | reverse complement strand
TATATATATATATATATATATATATATATATACTTTCATTTATGGAATTCAAAACATGCTAGTTAGATAGCTAGAAGATGTATAATAAAAGAAAGGGTTTAATGAGCGTGTAAATCATCTTTTGACTTATTTATATCAATCAAATGTTTGACGATTAAGAGTAGATCTGATATAAGTAATTTATTTTCAAATAAAAAAGTTAGTTTTATTTTTGGATAAAAAAATTAACTATTGATGTTAGATCTAATTCCAACCATTAGATGCAATCATTGACATGTATAAGTCAAAAAGTGATTTACACACCCATTAAACTCTAAAAGAAAATAATTGATGCTAAAGTCTGAATTCATATTTTGTATTTACAGAAAATATATTGTTTCTTGCATTTCATTGATTAAAATTACGTATACAATTTTTAAAAATGAAACTCTCTTTTTCTAATGGAAAGACTTCCCAACACATTATTTCACACGCCATAATACAAATAATTATTTTTAGCTTACTTCTTTATGTAACTACCCCAAAAATGCAACACTCGTGGGCTTGACCCACGAGGGCTTCTCGACGGCATTACATGGGCTTTGTACATACATTATAAGACATGATAACAAATAAAAGACATTGCAGCGGAGCGAAAGACATAAACATAATATCATGATAATAATAACTCAAAGCAACGAAAACATATATAAATCCATATAGCATCTCACCACATAAGGGCATAAATTCATGGCCAAACATAAGACTCATAACATCACATGAGTCTTAGGCTCATTCGACTCGAGACATAAAATAGAGATAACAAGTTCCTTAGATATAACCCTAATGACTTATAGGCCTACATGACCATGTGCAAAATAAAGCCGCCATGAGCACACCACTGTGAAGTCCATTATGCATCATCGCTTGCATGGATCCAGAAACAGGGGAGGTGGAACCCCCTGATTAGAGTATGTAAAGGTCGACATCTATCATTCAACATATATACATATATATATCATAACATAACATCATCATGATCATAAGTATAAACTTTGAGCATAATCCATTATAGGGTAACATAAATGTATGACATTTGCATGACTTGGACATAACATTAAACATTCATACATGAAGCATAAATGATACTAAGCATTTTATGTTCATGATCATCATCTTTTTCACATTTATATCTTTACATATTAGTCATATGACCCATTTTGAGTTCTTTTGACTCATTTCATCATCATCTTAAACATCTTGATCATAAGGCCAATTGTTATCTTTACATGATGAGTCTTGGGTAACATTGGCACATTACATCGGTTAGCTAGGCCAACCCTTCTTTGGGGTCCATATTGGAAAGTACACTGCACTATTACTAGTGAGGAAACATCACTTCCCGGGAAGCACCTTCGACTATTTCCCCCATCTCCAATGCGCCTCGACTAAATTCATCATGCATCATCTTCTTTATAATACATCATACATAGCAAACAATCTTATAACTTTAACCTAATTACAGCTTTACATGCATCTCGATGTCTAGATGTGTCACAAGCATCAAGCATGGTTTGCTACCTTACAAAAGCATAAAACATAGCATACAAATAAATTGATCAGGCATTGAAAGATAACATCATAGTAAGCATCTTCAAAATAGGGTGCACATAGCTTAAATATGACTTATTGTACATAGCTTAAATATGACTTACTGATCATCACAGCCCGTGAGGAGTCCATCACGGTCATGAAACTCAATGTCACGGTCCGTTACATCATATCACAGTCCGTGATCCACACTGTCATGGCCCGTGATATACCATCACGGTAGTGACCGAAATGATGTTGTGTGTCTCTCCGTGTCACGGCCCGTGATAATCCATCACGATTGTGATCGAGTCGATGTGTCGTGGGTCTCTTCATGTCACGGTCCGTGATATTCCATCACGATCGTGACCGAGACAATGTGTCGTGGGTCTCCTCATGTCATGACCCGTGATATTCCATCATGGTCATGACTGAGACAGTGTGTCGTGGGTCTTCCCATGTCACGACCCGTGATATTCCATTACAGTCGTGACCAGGATGGTGTTTCGTGATTTTGCGTCATGGCCCAGGTTTTACGGCCTGTGAGGACCTCTCACGGCGCATGATAACTCTATCACGGCCCATGATGTTTGCCCTAGAACTCGTCCTCACCCCATTTCACTCCCAAATTCAACCCTTTCATACCCATGAACTTATCCTCCTCAAGAGAGTTCATATATGAGTGAATTGTTATGTTCTAGGTTCTTGGCATATATATTTGGGCACGAAAAGCATCAAATTAAATGCAATTGGGTCCAAGTTACAACCTAGGATTCACATCTCTATCCTAAAGTTCATATACATAATCTAGGTTTCATACTTCATCATATTCACATCCTTTGAGGTTTGAAACATGGAAGGAACATAATATGTTCAATTAAACATCATGAGGACATAACTTATCCATCATAAGCATCATAAGATTCATAGCAACATATTTAAGAAGGAAACAAGACATAAGAATATATGACACATATCATTCATGCAACAAATCCTATACGCCATCTCTCACATTCCATCTTCTAAGAACAATGGTTCTTATACTCCTCAAATCCATGAATTGAGGTGAGGAAGGATTGAGATTGGATCCCATTTACATACCTTGCCCTAACTCCCTTCCCTTCTAGCTTCTTCTTCCTCTTTGATGGTGATTACTTCTTCCTCTTCCTAAAGCTTTTAAGCTTTCTCCTTCTTCCTCCATTCGCCTTCCTTCTTCCTCTCCCAAGCCTCCTTGAGCTACACAATAGGAAGGAGCCTCAAACGCTAGCCATGGAGACCTTCTTGGTGGAGAGGGAGATGAGAGGAGAGAGAAGAATTTGGGAAAATGAAAAAAGGTGATGGTTCCCCCTTTTATACCTAGGGCACCCTCTCTTAAGTGAGATCTTTGGGCCATTATAATGTTAATGAGCTGGTTAGTTAATTGGGCTTAATAGGGAAAAATTGGGAGTTTACATCCTACCCCCTTTAAAATAAAATTCATCCTCGAATTTGCATAATCATAATGCCAAGTACTTATCAAATAGGTGCAGAAATTTTCTCCTTCATTTCATCTTCAAGTTCCCAAGTAGCATCTTTCCCTTTATGGTGCTTCCAAGCCACTTTAACCATTGACACAATTTTATGTCGAAGACGTTTCTTTTGGTACTCCAATATCTCTATGGGTTGCTCCTCATATGTTAAATTTTCCTTGATGTTTAGCTCTTCAATTCAGATAACATTAGCATTGTCATGATGATATCTTCTAAGCATTGATACATGGAACACATCATGGATCCTTGAATACGATGGGGGTAGTGCCAACTTTCTTGACTATCTCAAAAGTTCCAACATATTTTGGACTTAACTTGCCTTTCTTGCTAAAGCACATTACTCCTTTTATTGGTGAAGTCTTCAATATAACATACGCACCAACATTATAAATTTGTTCTTTTCTCTTTTAGTCTGCATAGCTCTTTTGCCTACTTTGTGCTTCCAACATCCTCTTCTTGATTAAGTCGACTTTATTAGCATAATTTTGCACTAGTTGAGGTTCAAGAAGTCTTCTTTCACCAACTTCCGTCCATCATGAAGGGGACCTACATGATCTTCCATATAAAGCTTCAAATGGAGCCATCTTGATGGTTGCATGGTAACTATTGTTATATGCCAATTCCACTAATGGCAAGGGAGTATCCCAACTACCATGTCAATCTAGTGAGCAAACCCTCAACATATCTTCAAGTGTTTGGATTGTCCTCTCACTTTGTCCATCAGTTTGCGGATGAAAAGCCGTACTAAAATTTAGTTTTGTCCCAAAAGCATATTGTAAGCTTCTCCAAAATCTTGAAGCAAATCTTGGGTCTTTATCCGACACTATAGAGGTGAAAATCCCATGAAGTCGGATAATTTCTTTGACATACAAATCTAACAAACTTTCCAATAATTGACTTGCCTTCGTTGGGAGGAAATGAGCTAATTTTATCAATCTATCCACAATCACCCATATATAGTCATGTCCACTCTTATTTCTTGGTAACCTCATCACAAAATCCACAATTATGCTTTGTCATTTTTATTCCGATAATTCCAAGGGTTGAAGCATATCGAATGGCCTTTAGTGCTCTACCTTAACTTGTTCACAAACAAGGTATCTTGACACATATTTAACTATCTTTCTTTTCATGTCTTTCCGCCAAAAGTTTTTTTTGTAGGTCTTTAAACATTTTGGTACTCCCGGGATGAATAGTGAACTCAGACTTGTGACACTCATCCAAAATTTTTCTCCTTAAGGCCTTATTGTTCGGAACCCATAAGTGATCCTTGAATCTTATAGAACCATCTTTGCAATAGGTGAAGCTTGTTGTTTTCTTCTTGCATAAGGAAATCATATGGTCATATTTCGGGTCCTTCCTTTAAGCTTCAATAATCCTCTTTACTAAGTTTGATTATATTACATGGAGTGTCATCAACACAAATCTTCCACCAATGGGGATCAGGTTCCATTGCATTATATCTTCAAGAAGATTCAACTTGTGAATTCTTAGACAAGCAAGTGATTCTTCCCATTTTCTACTCAAAGCATCGACCATGGTGTTGGTCTTTCCCGGATGATACGTGATGGAAAACTCATAGTCCTTAAGAAACTCGAGCCATCTTCTTTGCCTCATGTTTAACTCCTTTTGTGAGAACACATACTTTAAATTTTTGTGATCTGAAACACTTCAAAAGTCTCTCCATACAAGTAATTCCACCAAATCTTCAAGGCAAAGACAACCACCACCAACTCCAATCATGAGTTGGGTAGTTCAGTTCATGTTTCTTGAGTTGCCTTGACACATAAACTACAACTCTCTCATGTTGCATCAACACACAACCTAGATCAGTGCTACAAGCATCACTATAGATGATGAATCCTCTACTTTCCGAAGGTATGATAAGCACGGGTGCGGTTGTGAGCCTCTTCTTGAGTTTCAAGAAGCTTGCTTCAACTTGGGTGTCCATTCAAACTTCACTCTTTTCCTTGTCAAGTAAGTCAAAGGAGATGCTATCCTGGAAAAATCTTGAATGAACCTCCTATAGGATTGGTGGCATATACCAATTAACAACGCCCTCCACTTTGCTTGGATCTACCATAATATCGTCCTTTGACACAATAAGAACATAATTTATTTTAACCAAAAGTCGCACTTGGAAAACTTTGCATACGACTTGTACTTTCTTAGTGTCCCCAATACCATTCTCAAGTGCTCTTCGTGTTCTTTGGGGTTTGAAGAATAGATCAAGATGTCATCAATAAACACAATGACAAACTTATCCAAGTCTAAAGATCCTATTCATAAGATCCATAAAAGCAGCAGTGCATTCGTTAGTCCAAAAGGCATAACGAGAAATTCATAATATCCATATCTCGATCGAAAAGCAATTTTCAATATGTCTTGCTCGACAACCCTTAGTTGATGATATTCACTCCGGAGATCAATTTTGGAGAACACCGATGCCGATGATAGTTGGTCAAACAAATCATCTATGTGTGGCAAATGGTACTTGTTCTTGATTGTGGCCTTATTCAACATATGATAGTCGATACAAAGCCTTAGGGAACTATCATTCTTCTTGACAAATAAGACTGGTGCACCCCATGGTGACACACTAGGTCTAATAAAACCTTTATCTAGCAACTCTTGTAGTTAACTCTTCAACTCATGCATCTCGGCCAATGTCATCCTATAGGGTGCAATTGAAATTGGTCCTACACCCGACATCAACTCAATGTGAAATCAATTTTTCTTTGTGGTGGTAATCCTGGTAAATCCTCGGGAAATACATCTATGAATTCTCTCACCACATCTACATATTCTGGCCCTTTTGGTTGCTCTTGGTTTGTTGTAATAACTCTTGCCAAGAAACCTTTACATCCCTTTCTCAACATCTTGGTGGTCTTCATAGCCGACACAAGTACAGTACTTACACCCGAAGGAGTTCCTCAGATGATTACATGGGGTTTCTTAGATGTTCCTACCAAGATCTTCTTTTCTCTACACATGACATAAGCATCATAGTTTGAGAACTGATTCATTCCTAGGATTACATCATAATCAGTCATGGGCAAGACTACTAAATCTATAGCAAGATTTAACCCTTCAACTATAATAGGCACATTTGGTAATACCTCCCTAGTTAGCATACTTCTCATAGGAGTCATGACTTCTAAAATACCATACATCACACTAGGTTTCATTTCAAGCATCTTAGAGAAAGCGGTAGACACAAAAGAATGAGTAGCACTCGAATAAAAAAGAACTTTTGCATAGTGTCCCGTGATAGGAAGCATACCTTGGACCACTTCATTGGACTGAAGGGCCTCCTCGGCATGCATGTTGTAAGCCCTTCCCATAGTCCTTTGAGATGGGTATCTTTGCTTGCCCTTCCCTTTGTCCTTGAAGTCGGGCCCCCTTTTCGGGCAATCTTTGAGAAAGTGTCCTTTCTTGCCACATTGGAAGCATACACCATCTTCAAGCGACATTTCCCACTATGGATCTTCCCACATTGCTTGCAATTAATTGCCTTTTTTCATTTGTGCTTCCTCCTTGTAGGGTGACTTGTGATAAGGCTTCTTCATCCACTTCTCCCTTGCTCCTCAGGTTTCTGGGAGCCTTCCCCTTAGGAGATTGGACCATTTCATTGTAGTCCCTTTTCAAGTCGGTGACCAACTCCATAAGCTCATTCATGGTCTCACAACGACCACTCATCACCCTAGTCCTCAATTCGGTCCTGAGTCCGTTGACAAACCTCTTGACCCTCGCTCTTTTCGTCTCTTGAAGGTTGCTATACTTCTCCAATTTGAGGTACTTGGTCATGTATTGGTCCACCGTTATATTCCCTTGTTGGAGTTATAGGAACTCATTTCTCTTTTGATCCTTTAGGTACGTAGGGAAGTACCTATTCTCAAATGCTTCCACAAAGGCCTCCCACAAGACGTACTCTTCATTTTGAAACTTGGTCCTTAGGGTAGACTTCCACCAATTCTTTGATTTTCCAAATAAGCGTTGGGTGGCAAATATTACCTTCTTTTCCTCCTCACAATCCATAGATGTGAATATGTTATCTGCATCCTCCAACCACATTTCAGCCTTCTCGGGTCCCTCTTCACCATCAAACTTGGGTGGGTTAAGCCTTAGGAACCTCTCAATGGTGCTCGCTTTGCCCCCTTGGTTTTGAGCATTTCTTGTCGCGGCGACCAAGTTGTCAATAAAGATATTCCTCTTATCATAGACTATCTCAATTGGCACACGTCGTGGAGGCATTTACATTCATCATACATCATGAAAATAATGATCAACATTAGTTAAAATACCATATGTGTACATACTATACACATGTATACCCTTCGGACTTGGTGGTTGCTCATGACTCTTGGACATGGACTTAGACAACTAAGAGCCAACCATAGGCTCTGATACCTAAACGATAACGCCCCCAAAGAAGCAACACTCGTGGGCTTGGCCTACAAGGGCTTCTCGACGGGATTACATGGGCTTTATACATATATTATAAGACATGATAACAAATAAAAGACATTATAGTGGAAGACATAAACATAATATTATGATAATAATAACTCAAAGCAACGAAAATATATATAAATCCATATAGCATCTCACCACATATGGGCATAAATCTATGGCCAAACATAAGGCCCATAATATCACATGAGTCTTAGGCTCATTCAACTCAAGACATAAAATAGAGATAACAATTTCATTATATATAATCCTAATGACCTATAGGCCTACATGACCTAGACATGACCATGTGCAGAATAAAGCCTCCATGAGCACAACATCGCGAAGTCCATCATGCATCATCGCCTCCATGGATCGAGAAACAGGGGAGGTGAAAACCTCCATATTAGAGTATGTAAAGGTCGGCATCAATCATGCAACATATATATGCCATAACATAACATCATCATGATCATAAGTATAAACTTTGAGCATAATACATTTTAGGTAACATAAGAGTGTGACATTTGCATGACTTGGGCATAACATTGAACATTCATACATGAAGCATAAATGATACTAAGCATTTTATGTTGATGATCATCATCTTTTCACATTTACATCTTTACATATTAGCCATATGACTCATTTTGAGTTCTTTTGACTCACATCAACATCATCTTATACATCTTGATCATAAGGCCAATTATTATCTTTACATGATGAGTCTCGGGTAACATTGGCACATTACATCGCCTAGCTAGGCCAACCCTTCTCTAGGGTCCATATTGGAAAGTACATCACACTATTATTAGTGAGGAGACATCACTTTCCGGGAAGCGCCTTCAGCTACTTTCTCCAACAATGAGCCTCGACTAAATTCATCATGCATCATCTTATTTACAATATATCATACATAGAAAACAATCTTATAATTTTAACCTAATTACAACTTTCATGCATCTCGATGTCTAGATGTGTCACAAGCATCAAATATGGTTTGCTACTTTACAAAAACAAAAAACATAGCATACAAATAAATTGATCAGGCATTGGGGAGATAACATCAAAGTAAGCATCTTCAAAATACGGTTTATATAGCTTAAATATGACTTACTGGTCATCACGACCCGTGAGGAGTCCATCACGGTCGTGAGACCCAATGTCACGATCCGTTATATCATATCACGACCCATGATCCACATTGTCACGGCTCGTGATCCACATTGTCACGGTCCGTGATATACCATCACGATCGTGACCGAAATGATGTTACGTGGATCTCTTCGTGTCACGGCCCGTGATATTCCATCATGGTCGTGATCGAGACGGTGTCTCGTGGATCTCCTTGTGTCACGGTCCGTGATATTCCATCACGGTCGCGATCGAGATGGTGTGTCATAGGTCTCCTCGTGTCACGGTCCGTGATATTCCATCACGATCGTGACCGAGATGGTGTTTCGTGACTTTGTGTCACCCCAAGTTTCACGGCCCGTGATAACTCCATCACGGCCCGTGATATCACATCACGTCCCATGATGTTTGTCCTAGAACCCGTCATCACCTCATTTCATTCTCAAATTCAACCCTTTCATACCCATGAACTTATCCTCCTCAAGGGAGTTCATGTATGAGTGAATTTTTATGTTCAAGGGTTCTTGACATATCAATTTGGGCTCTAAAAGCATCAAATTAAATGCAATTGGGTCCAAGTTACAACTTAGGGTTCACATATCAATCCTGAAGTTCATATACATATCCTAGGGTTCATAATTCATCATATTCACATCCTTTGAGGTTTGAAACATGGAAGGAACATAATATATTCAATTAAACATCATGATGACATAACTTGACCATCATAAGATTCGTAGCAACATATTTAAGAAGGAAGCAAGACATAAGAACATATGACACGTAGCATTCATGCAACAAATCATATACGCCATCCTCACATTCCTATCTTATAAGAACAATGGTTCTTATACTCCTCAAATCAATGAATTGAGGTGAGAAAGAAGAGGAATTAAATCTCATTTACATATCTTGCCCTAACTCTCTTCGCTTTTACCTTCTTCTTCCTCTTTGATGGTGATTCCTTCTTACTCCTCTTCATAGAGCTTTTTTAAGCATTCTCCTTCTTCCTCCCTTAGCCTTCCTTCTTTCTCTCTCATGCCTCCTTGAACTACACAATAGGACGGAGCCTCAAACCCTAGCCATGGAGACCTTCTTGTGTGGAGAGGGAGATGAGAGGAGAGAGAAGAATTTGAGAAAAATAAAAAAGGTGGCCGGTTGCCCCTTTTATACCAAAATGAGGTCTTTGGGATATTATAATGTTATTGGGCTTAATAGAGAGAAATTGGAGGTTTACACTTTAAACACAATCAACTGCTTAAAAACATATTTCTGGAGATGCAGCCTAATATGATAATAAATTAAAGGTAGTCTCGCAGTAAATTCTTTTTATTACAAATGCACAATAAATTAAAGAAAAATACAAATAATTGCACTTGATATTTCTTAATCCACTGGTATGATGATGTGCTATTTTATTTGTTTCTCTTTATTAAAAGAATAATGATAAACCTCAATGTTACTAGTTTATTTTGACGTAATTGTAATTTCGAAATGTAAATGATTGTAGATGAAAATTTTGATATGATTTATATTTACCGGAGTTACTTTTCCTAGGTTTGGATAGATGTAAATGAGATTCTGGAAAATAAATTACGTTGTTTGGTTAAAAAAAGAAATAATTTAAATATTTAATTAAAATAAAATATTATCATATATAAATAAATAAATAATTAACTGAAATACAAATGAAATTTAAAATTATTTTTTTTCTTTTTTATTTTCTAATATAATTGTATTTATATGTAATTATTTTCTAGCACAAATATCAATATAGTAAATATAACTACTTGTAGGGTCTGTTTGGGAGTGCAGTAAAACCTCTGAATTTTATCATTACGTAGTTTTTTTTTTTAACTTTGCTCGGAAGAAATACATTGGAGTGTTTGGGAATGATTTTGAACGGATTAAAAAACGATGTAATCTACCTATTACATCGTAGAATAATAATTAACTGCCACCTCCGTTTTTTTTTTCTACGGAGGGACGTCCTCATCATGTCGTAAGAAAAAAATGAAAAAAATAATGCTAATCTAAACAATGAGTAGGACGCACATCAAATATTGGTCTCGGCAGACAATGTTAACTTTTTGGGGATTAATATATTATATAATGTTTTAGTTTTATTAATTTATATAAAAAGTTTTGGATTAATTTCATTTTCACTCCACCACCTAATGTTAATATTAACCAATTACCTCTATTTTTCAGACACTTTACACCTAACTCCACATACATAAAATTTGTTTCTTTATAACTATGCATTTACCATTTTGCTCTTATTTAATTTTGAAAATTTTAAACAATAAAACATTAAATAGGATCCAACTCTCACCTCCTCATTTTCATGGCCCCATTTTTATTTTTTAAATAAAATTAAATAGAGAAAATAAATAAAGGTAAAAGCGCTATTAAAAATAAAAAAATAGTTAATTACTTGAAACACAACAAGAAAAACAGCCCTTTCCGACGGATTTTCTGACGAATTTTGACAGAAAATCCGTCAGAAAGGGCCTTTCTGACGGAATTTCCGTCCAATTTAAACGGTAAAAAAAAACTCGTTGGTAATAATTTTCTGACGGATTTCGTACCCGTCAGAAATTTCTGACGGAATTTCTGAGGGGCGAAAAGCCCCTCAGAAATTGTGAGGGGCGTAAAGTCCCTCAGAAATTCTGAGGGGCTAGGGAATATTGAGCCCCTCAGAAATTCTGAGGGGCCCAATTTTCCGTCAGAAAATTTAAAAAATTTAAAAAAATAATAATTTACAAAA
>LTAE01014417.1:0-11455 GCA_001647135.1 Pontederia paniculata | reverse complement strand
CCTAATTCTTATCCACCTTCATATGGTGCTCAACCTCCAAATTCTTACACTGGTGAAGTCCCGGGAGGCCGTGGGGGTCCATCACCAGGTGGCTTTGGTGGTGGTTTTGCAGATCGACCAAACCCTGGCCGTGATAGTGGTGCTCCACCACGACATGGTGCTGGTGGATATGGTGGCGCTCGTGCTGAACCATTGGCTACTGTTAAGCAGTGTGATGGAAATTGTGGAGACTCCTGTGATAATACTAGGATATATATTTCAAACTTACCACTGGATGTCACTGTTGATGAGCTGCAAAACCTTTTTGGAGGGATTGGGCAGGTATACTCATTCTTTCTTGCAATCATATTAAAAAAGTTGGCTTGGTTGTTTTTAGCTGTTAATTGCAAAACGTAAAATCCAATTGCGTATAGGAAGCTTATACAACTCCATGCTTGTCCATAAAGTTTTCTTAGAGGCGTTGTCCAGAAAGTTGTAGTTTTTTTAGGCGGCAGCAAATGACTAGCAACTGTTTTGGTCATTCATATCATTTTCATTCTTTCATGTCGAGTAGGGTCTTTTAAGTTCGTTCATGCATCTTCATGATTACTTTCCCTATTGTTCTAGGTTGGAAGGATCAAACAAAAACGTGGTTACAAGGACCAGTGGCCATGGAATATCAAGATATATACTGATGAACTTGGGAACAACAAAGGCGATGCTGTGTTATCTTATGAAGATCCCTCTGCTGCACATTCTGCTGGAGGTTTTTACAACAGTAAGTTCTGGGGTCATTTATTGTCACTATGGATGCCTGAAATGAGAAGTCTACTCCAAATGATTTAATTGATTCATTTTGTTCTGGTGTGTACTTATTTTAGTTGACATTTACATTCTTTTGTGCCAGATTACGAGCTAAGGGGGAACAAGATAGGTGTTACTATGGCTGAGAAGACGGCACCTAGAGCTCCACCTGCCCATGGTCACGGGTAACGATTATCTTTTTTCATAAATTTATAATGCTATCTAATACTATTTCTATATTTTGTTCCCGACAATGTAGGCTCTTATTTGCTTCTTGAATGACATTTTAATACGAGAAAATTTTAGAATCGTGAAATAAGCAACTAATGATTAACAAACTGGCGTAACTGTTCTTTTCTCTGAAAAATGTAATAAGCGACTAACAACTTATCAGAGTGATGGGAATAATATCGATGACAAAAAGTATAGACATGCAATGGGGTAGTCGTTGGCCTGTGAATACTTTTATTTGACATCATGATGAGTGGTCATTCTTATTGATGTAATTTTCATATGTTTCTTTCTTATCTTAAAGTGTAAATTGAAACTTTTATAGTTAAAATTGTTATAATAAATAGGTGTTGCTTGTTTTCCCTTTTTTTTGGGGGAAAGATGTAGCTTGCATTATAATGCTAATGTCTGCCTATTGTCTTTTACTTTTGTTTTGAGTAAACAAATGTTACTTGTGACTGAAAACTTTTCTTCTAAATCAACTGTCAGCTCTCTTAATAATATTCTCCCATGATCTTTTTGTTTTATAAATCATTTGGATCTTTGTATATTGCACATTGCAGAAGTTTAGATAAGACGAGCGAATGCTGGGGTATATTTATTTGATACCTTACATGGATGCATATTGTCTTTGCAGTTCAAATAAGTCGAACTTATATTCAGTTTGCCATAGTTTTCATTGCTATGTTTCTATAGTTTTATGAAACAACCAAACAAAGATCTACTTTTTTTTTATTTTATGCATTGAGGTTTAATTTACTTTGGCAAACATGTTTGAAGAGGCAGTCAAATTTATGTAATTTTGTCATTTAATTTGAATTTTAATTTGATCTTACAATACATGACCTAGTGTAACCTATACTTGTTATAAGTATGCTTTAGAATATAGTGGCACATTTCTTCTTTATATGCATTATCTGCCATGTTTTGTTGCTTAAAGTATCATATGCTGAAGTTGAATACCTGATGTGCCTTTTCTATAATAAAAGCTTGTAATCTAACATTAAATAAACATTTGTATCGTCTGAAGAAAAAGACATTTGTGTTTAATTCATATTTACTACCTTTTCTGTTATACTAATTGAATTGTTCAACATATATTTTAGCATGAGTGAATGCCTTGAAAATTGTTTTTATTCATTTGACTTGTAATCTATGGATAGATCGAGTTAGTGCACATTTTAATCTCATAAATCGGGTCCCAATCCGGAGGGGAATAAAAAATGTAAACATAGGATCATAACATGAAACATCCCTTCATTCTAAAAAAACTTGGAACGTCCATCACTCAATAAACATTGGTCATCCAGTCTTACCAAATTATAGTAAGATTAAAAAAAATATATTCATAAATTTATATTCATTCTAAATATACAAAATCTAAGTTGCTAGTTTAAAGGACACCAAACTATAATTATATTATTTTAAATGATTAAATAAATAAAATGTCTTCCTTACTATTTAAAAAAGACCCCTCCTTGCTCATGGTTCGGGGAAAACTGCAGCAACCCCTGTAGTTGGGGATATCTACTTGCTGTGAGAAAGGGGGTAATGTAAAAAATGTGTCACCTTCCCCTGGTTTCCCATTAGGAGCATGGCACTTGTCTCCCCCTTGATCAAAGGCGGGTGCCGTAAGAACTCCTCCCCCACTTACGGGCAGGGATTTGTGTGTGCTTGGGAGGAAGAGAGGGAGTCCAGCAGTGGCATCAGCCGGACAGTGGCGCAGGCTGTCAGACTGTAGTGAAATTTGGGTTTGGAGGGTTAGGGTAAATTCAAGTCTACTTATATGACCCAGTCCCAGTTAAAAAAGAAACTACATTTGGTAGGATAGTTATCTTACAGGCTACACATGTCCCCATAGCGAGCTGGCAAAAAACAATCTGATATAGGATCCTGTTATGAAATTCAGAGTCAACACATTCATGTTGTTGGCTAACGCATTTTACAATCTTGTTAATCGTTATTTCATTTTGACTTGAAGTCAAGATCCATCATAACAAGAGGCTAAACAGAGATAATTACTACGAACTTGGGGTTGCATTCTGATAAGTTACTTGTCGGAATCTTGTTTGAGGGCCATCATCACAAGTTACACCTAATTCTTCTACTACCATAATTATTTTAGTCACATCCCTATTGCGAAAGAAAAGTTTAGTCACATTCCTATTTCAAATAGAAAAGTTTTGTCACATCCTTTCTTCCTTTACTACGTAATTGTTGACTTTAACAAGCCCAATTTCTTGCCTAAAACTGGGAATAAAGCTTAAATCTTTCCCAATATGAAGGGGTGCCCTTGTCCCTATTTTAGGAAGAGCAATTATTTCTCTTATGATAATGCTTCATAGTGGTTTATTCTGAATAATCTGAATTGGTAATATAATATGATCAGATAAGTTTGAATTACAATCTTCTCTTGATAATGCCTTTGAGGGACTTTTTGATATGAGGTAATCCAGATAGATTACCAATTACTTAAATCAAAATTTTTAGGGTCCACCACATTATCACTTTTGGCTACAACACATTATCGGTGATTTTTACTTCTCTGGTAATCTAAATTATTACCTTACTAAAAACCAAGATAGCATATGTAAGAGTTGTTTTTTCAGATTATCAGTAGGATGAGATACATTTGGCAAATTTATCTATTAAATCAAAATTTTAAAATATTCATATTTTATTAGAAAATATTATTCTTCAATATTTCTTGATTTCTTAAGATTAATTTATGGACTATAAACTCCATATATTTTGTCTAAAATAAAGTTTTTCATTTTACCCTTTTGTTTATATAAAATAATATATTAGTAAAGTTCAACATTTTCTTAGGGCATTTTAGTAATTTTCATTTTAACAATTTATGTTATTAGTACTTACCGAACACTATAATGTGATGTTACCTGTAATTTATAAAGTAGTAATATATTTTTGTGGTGATCTAAATTATTGATTAATAAAAATGAGAATGCACCAAATGATCCCTTAGAAATCTTCTCTTGTTTTTTTTGGAATAAATTAGGATCCGAGAGTGCAATTCTTGCATGATTAGATGTAATTTAAGTAGGATCTGAAAGGAGAAAGAACCATCACAGTAGTCACTCCAATTATATAGTCAATAGGGTTTTTGCAATCAGTGTAATATTCCTTTTTATCTACGTGAAAATAATTACAGCTTGTGAAGCAAGGCATATCCCTCGGTCATGAATAGTGCTGCTGATCTGTTGACTCATCTGGGTTTTCGCTCAGATACCGATTATTTGTGGGAGGAGGAACCTCCTCGCTGCCTCCAGCTTTTGTATTTGAACTGCCTACTACCTAGTTTCAATTAAAAATTTTCCTTAAAAAAGGTATCCCTGTGTTAGGATTTGTGATCTTTGATTTAAAAATTGGCACTTTTGTTCTTATATTTTGATTTTTTATGTTTTAGAATTTGATGTTTGTTGTACTTTCTCTATAAATAAATGTTTGTTTTGTATTTGTACACAGTTTGGATGAATATTTTTGTTCCCCTATAAATAATTTACGTAGGAATTTGTTTTTTTTAACTGAAATAGCGCATTATAGGATGATTACTATTTATCCACTTATTTTGCTGAATCTTATGCTGAATGATAATATATTTTAATATGTAGTTCCATAACTTGAATGATGACCATCAAGATTTAAACCAATACCCTTATTATCTTATATGATAGTACTCAGTTGATCCAGAGTCTTTTAACAGGTTGTAACGCTCTTGCGGCCCACACCGAAACAGTGCTCCCTAATCTAAATTACAATTATATTTAGACTGGCCTTATTATATGTAGTACACCTAATTATCTAGCTGTTGGTTTCGCTATTTGGAAATTTTTTCCATGAGAAGCATGGCTATCATGAAACACTCTTTATATATGATACCAGATATAGCTCTAGGCTTATAACTAACACTTCCTCAGTAGCAGCATAAATGTTAGCCTTCTTTTTTCTTCCCTACCTTCTGGGAAGATCATATAATCTAAGATATTGATTTTTATGTGTCCACTGAATTTAACTTGAAAATTATAGCATCCATGGAATGTTACGCATCACCTGATATGAGGAAATATCTGACCTACATTGTTTCTCTCTTAGCTCTCGTGCATCTTTGTATCATTTTCTTTTGAAGGACGTCCGGTAACTTTGGAATTATTCTTTTCTTTTATCCTTGTCTAAACAGTGGTGGCAGAGGGTATGGTGGGGGGGGACGAAGGGACAATTATCGTGATGGTGGTGGTTCGGGACCTGATAGGCATCATCATGGTGGCCAGCGATCTCGGCCATACTGAAGATATATAATTGAATGTTATTGAGAGTCGCCTGCGAGCTAATGTTAGACTTGTACTCTACCTAAGGTAGGTAGTCCCACATCTTACACAGGCCTTATAATCTTATTCTGAAAGTTGGATGGACGTCTATAGGCTTTTGACTCTGTAATTTGATTGAACTGTGTGTATCTTCTGATAGAGGCATGTGGAAATAATCTCCGAACTGCTGTTAATTTTGAAAGTACAGGTGAGTGCTGTTTCTTCTAGTATTATTACTGCACTTTGTTCCCTTATTTCCAAAAGAAAAGAAACTGTATTGATTTCTAATATTTTTATCAATGGTATGCGTGCATTGGCATTGCAGCTGTGGCCCAAGCTGGGTATATGTCAAGGTTTTACATGTGTTTGGATTTATGACTGATTGATACTCGAATCCGATGTCTTGAGCCATATTGTTGGGTTTTCTGTTGTTATTCTAAATTTGCCAACATTTGTCATAATCACCTTTTGTCATTTAGGTTTTTTTTCTCTCCCATTTTTGGTCGTCATTTATGCCTCACACGTATTAAGAAATCTAGTTTGTGTAAATTATCTCCACTTTCGCTTTTAGGGGTCAAGAGGAAATGAGCTATTTATTGTGAAGGTGAAAAAAAGTTCTTTCCAGTTTGTTTGTAAGTTGAACAACTTAAGAGACATTTTGGATGCTTCAAAGTTTTGAATTTTTCATTGACGAATTATTTTATAACGGTGATTGGCATCATTTATCAGATCAAAATATAATATATTCGACGAAGTGATATAAGCATTTCTTTATTTTGTTTCAGTATTTTTTTTCTTCTTTTGTGATTATAAAGTATATTGTCAACGTCGAAATTAAAATATTTTTTGAAATGTTTCTTATGTTAGTGTTTTATTCCTATAGAACAGATGGCCCGTGAATGTAAGAAAGTATCATACATTTTAGTTGCAAAGTTTTGATTGTTGTGGCTTCTAGTTACAAGTTTTCTTATTTCTTTTAGTTAAAATGTAATTTTTTTTCTATTTTATCGCGTTTTGAGAGTGATGTTGCGTCAGACAGAGAGTTCAAAACTTTTTGGTCTGACAATTAGGAGTAACTTGGTCATTAAAAATTAGGATTTTGTGATAAAACAGATAATACAATCTTAGAGAAATATTGAGCCACTAATTGGTGCAGCGATTTGTCTGTCAACATAAATATAACCTTCCTTTCCCTTCGAACAACAATTATATCCGGATGAGCGATCGACTCGTCAATTCTTCATGTAGACAAAAAAAATGCAAATCGGAATAGCCATCTCTACAAATTCGAGTGCAAAAGTTCTTTGGGGAAACAAATATGCGTTTAAATAGTGAGCAAAAAGCCAAATGGCGCAAGTTCATATGCATGCATTGAGACGTGTATAGTCGAGGTGATACAATGCTCTTTGAATCACATAACGAACCCTATGTATATTCCTTGCCTTCAAATTTTCTTTACATCAAATTGTTGCATGGTTGATGATGAGAAAGCTGTGAAGGGCTTCGACATGGCCCTCCTCAACTCAACGACCCGGGACGGTGGATGCGACGACGGCGGTATCGGCGGCAGCGTCGATGCCAGGGTCCGAAGGGACTTGTTCTTGATCTTGTAGATAGATGTCGCTAGGGCTGGCTTTGTTGTGTTGCCAACAAGGCCATCAGCCAACACAAACGGTTCTAGGTTTAGAAGAATAATACAACGGGAAGATGACTATAGAAAGGTCGGGAGTGAGTTTTAAAATAGGATATTGCAAAAACATTAAACAGAGATAGGCTTATTTCCGATCATTTTATAGTCGTCTTCCATGTATATTATTTCATGACCTAGAGTTTTTGACCCGGTTTAATTGGAAATAAGATCAAGATTAAAATTGTATTCTTCATGTTTAATTTAAACGGTTAAAATAAGAGTTGATTGGTCTCACTGCATGGAGAAAAGATGAGAGCTGGAATAAGACTCTTGGATTATCTCGTGAATTAGAAAATAATAATTCAAGGATAGTCTCATTGGGATCCTTTTGTCCACTAACTGCCCAGCAATATTCACTATATTTTGTACTCGTTAAACTCATTTCCGTGTCATTTTGTACTCGTTAAACAATTCAACCATTATAATCATTAACCATTTAATTTTTATTAAACTCTAACCGTTTATAAATAATCATTATCTGCCATTTTAGTTAGCACGGAAAAACTTTGATGGTTCTACATATTGTATGTTATTTAATCCCCAACTTATATCTTTTTTTTTATCTTTCGTCTTATAAGTCATTTGTTAAAATTATGTTAGTTTTATCCTAATCTTTTCTTACTAATTTTATCATATAAGTACCCATGCTTTCGGATTGAAAGTTGAACCAATGTGTCAACAGATCACAATCGGAAAAGCAGGGACGGACCCACATATATCCGGGGCAGAGGGGACTCGGCCCCTCCTTTAATATTTCGGTATATAAGTATATATAGTAGTTATAATCAATAAATAAAATAAATATTAATAAATTATCACAATTATCTAATAATATAGTGGATAGATGGTTTTGACTAATATCTAGTGATCTATGATTTAAATCTAGGCTTCTTCTATTTTTTATAATTTATTGTTATATATTTTTGCCCTCCTAACTTTTTGACTCTTCTATCTTTTTTTTTTGGTCCGTCCCTACGAAAAAGGGTTCATCCGATTTTTAATTAGTTGTAATGAGTTTTAGAAAAATATATATCAAATTTTCAAAGATTAATCTCAAACTATAGGAATAAAAAAGTTCATTTGTGTAACACTACATGTTAAATTATTAATTTTGTTGTAAATATATTATTATTTATAATAAATTTTAATTTACTTTGTAAAGTCCACTCACTTTCTTTCTTCGCTTTCCTTTCTTATGTTCTATTTATCTTTTCCTTCAATAACTTTCTATTTATTTTATTCTTATTTTCTACTTTCTCATTTTTTTCTTCTCTTTCTCATCTTCATATTTTTCTCATATGTCATATTTTAGTTTTTCTCATTATTCAATTTTTGTTTCCATCATTTTCCTTATGAACATAATAAATAAAATGTATCTAAAATTTCCTTTATTTTTCCGCAAAATTTTCTTATAAGTATTTTTATTATTTTAATTTTTATCGTTCAAAATATGTTGCACATTTTTTCTCCCCATGATTTTATCTTTTTTGTTGTTTTCATTAGATGTTTATTTCCTTGTCATATCTACTTTCGTCTATGAGTAGTTACTTTCCTTTTTTTTAATTTTTCCCTCATCAATAGCATTTTTTATTTCCTATTTTTACTTTTCTGGGTTCTTTTTTCAAATAAAATAATAGAGTGAACCCATTTTCGATGGAACCAATTTTTCTACTTACAACCGATTTATTTCTTTTTTGTCATTTCCAATTTTGTTTTAGAACCAAATCGAACTGGTGAACTGACCAGTCAGATCTAATTTTAAAAACATTAAATATTACTTACAAGGCAATAACATTTGAAATGTTTAAATATTTTAAATATTGAAAGAATTTGTCAATCGTTTAATTACCAAAACATTACACTACTTATATTATTAACATTTTTGTCCCAACACATAAGAATCTCTCTATATAGCTTCGTTATCTTTGTGTCTTTTGGTTTTTTTTCGGTGAATTATCTTTCCTTCGATATTTGTGGAGGCCATATATATAACACGAAAGTTTTAGGAAATCCATCAGTGCCCTCCCTCGCAATTTGTTTGATACTTAGAGAGATAGAGATCAGCTCTAAGACTCTCTTTGATGTTAAATAAAAATATTAATGGGTATATATATATATATATATATATTAGAAATATTAGTGTGCATACACAAATTATGTATGCGTACAGAATCTCTGGATTAGTACATACATACACAAATTATATATATAATATGACGTCTTTGTCTTCAAGAAATCACAAGGCAATTCTGAACATTATATGGCATGAGTAACGAAAAAAGTTATAAGTATATACTCGTCGAATACACTGCTGATTAAAAAACAATTATAAGAACTTGCATCATGAAACTTCAAAGACTTGTTCGGAATTGATCCTTCCCATTAGGCAACTCTCCAACAACTTGTTGAAAACTCATATGCAACTCTCCAACAACTTGTTGAAAACTCATATTTGCATCGACCTTGCGGTTGATATGCATCTGGACAAAACATAATAGTTTGAATTATGCTGATCACATTTATCATGTTTCAACATTTGTTTTCACTATGTACTTGAATCTTCCTAATATCATACATAAACAAAAAATAGTCAAAGCCTCCCCTTAAACCTTCCCAGAAATGTAGTTTAGCATAAAATCAATAAAAATAATTAAAAACAAAAGAATATGATACATCTTTAAAATGTATACAATAGCTTATAGCGAATTGACAAAGTTAATATATCATTTAAGTATTTGACAAACATAATTAATAATAGCGATAAAGAATTATAACTCAATATTCTGAGATGCTTGAAAGACCAACATATAGGATAGCGACAAGCGTATTAAAATTAATTTGTAGATATACTCTTAAAATATTTCAATATTAATTACTATTGGTATGATACATTTATTCTTTTATACTACATGATCATTTTATTATTTATTATTATTTTATTAACTTATAAATCATTTAGTCAACTATTTATCTTATTATTTATTAATATTAAAATAAAATAGTGTTATTTAATTTATGGTACATAAATTAATGCAAACTATTAAAATATTTGTTTGTATCCTTTATAGTCAATTTATTTATATTGATTGATTTAAATAGTGCATTTGTCAAATATTCTTATTAAGTTTAATAATTAACTCATCATCGCTAATCATTAATCTATAGTCGCTAATAGCTATTCACTATTAAACTTTAGTACATGCTAAAAAGAACATAAAATCAATAAAGGATAAGTAGCCAGAAATAAAAAAATATTAAGAATCAATCCAAAAAAAAACATTGGCATGAAACTAGCCAAAAAAGTCAAACTCTAAACTCTAAATCTTAAATGATGTAGTTAGGAGTAAAGATTGTAGTTTATCAGAGTATTTTTCGTGTATAGTCTTTTTGCTTATATCCCACTTTGATCCTCGAATTTTAGTTTGTAACAAATTGGTCCCTCAACTTTGCTTATATCCCACTGAAACTTATGAGGACAAAGGGTTGGACAACACTAGAGTGCCGTTTGGATCCGATAACTTAAATTTTATGAAGTTCAAATATCTTATCGATTTGATAGATTAATTTTATGAGTGTTTAGAGGAACTAAAAAGTAAATAAAATTAAATGTTGATTTGGTAGATTAATTTTAATGTGTGTTTAGATAAAATTTAGAAATCAATAAGAATCAATAATCTTTTTAATGAAGATAATAACTTTAATTGAATAAAAAAGTTAATAATAATAAATTATTTTTATGTAATATATTTAAGATAAACTATAGTAAAATATTGTTTAAAATAATTTTAATAAATGCTAGAATTAAATATTATGTATAATATAATAACATAATTAGTTAAATTTACATTATAGTTTAATCAAAAAATTTAAAAAAATAGTGAAAAGTTAAATAAGTAAAATAATTTAGGGAAAATAATAACAAATAATAAAAATAGCTTATTAAATTTAAAAACAATAGTAAACTTTGTATAATATTTAATAATTAATAAATAAGAACAGAAGTTAGTTTAATTAAATAAGTTAATTTAATAAATAATGTAGATTGCTTGAAATATTAAGTGATGATTCTGCAAACGCTCATTGTTCTTTATCTCTTCAAAGTTTCTTTAATTTTAAAATCTCTACGCTCAAGTTTAACCTTTTGCACCGTCCGATACATATTTAGGGAAGATGTCAGCCGTTGGATCCGACGTCCGCCCGGGGACGCCTATGCGACCTCACGTTGGGTTGCCCTAACGCTCTTCTTCTTCTTCTTCATTCCCGATCTCTTCTCGCTTCCCCGTTCTCTTCTCTTTCTTCCAAGTTTCCAAACCCTATTTGATGTCGGGATCCTACGGCTCAGGCGGACCTGACGATGCCGCCCCGCCTCCTCGCGGTGGTGGCTTCGGCCGCGGCGGCGGCGGCGGCGGATACGGCTTTGGCGGCG
>LTAE01014415.1:0-11456 GCA_001647135.1 Pontederia paniculata | reverse complement strand
TATATATATATATATATATATAGTGGGTCATACCCAGTCATTATACTTGACAACTATTCAAGAGGACGACCGTTTGTATCCTCCACGTTCTTTCATCGTCTTTCCTCTGAGTTCGTGTTCAAATCCTCTGAAGCTCCTAGGGTTTAAGGGAATCAAAGCATCTTCAAACACGGATTCAAACATCTAGATAAACCTAAAACTCCATTCTTGTCTCGCAAAATCTCAGTTTCTAGGTTTTCACTAGGGTTTATCAAGGTTTTACTATCCTGACGGGATTTAATCTTGTTGGTGAATATATTTCTTTCACAAAATCAAATCATTTTGTCTTTCCCTTACCACGGATTCAAACATCTAGTAAACCTAAAACTCCATTCTTGTCTCGCAAAATCTCAGTTTCTATATTTTCACTAGGGTTTGTCAAGGTTTTACTATCCTGACGGGATTTAATCTTGTTGGTGAATGTATTTCTTTCATAGAGTCGAATCATTTCGTCTTTCCCTTACTAACTTTTCATGTCACTCTAAATTTGCGTACTCTTCATATCCATTAGAATAATGTCTCCTATTAAGAAAACTGCTAAGAGACATAGACTTGTAAAGGCGTCCCAAACACCCAACCAAGTAGATGAACCGTCTTCTTCCATACCACAACAATTAGTTGACACAGTTGACACAGTTGAAACTCCCCTCAATGAAACTCCAACTACAGACAATCCCACTCCAACTGACACTGTTTTTAGTTCCTGGTGGTATGCTAGTGAAAAGGCTCAGAGTCAATTCTCCATTTTTTTATAATGAACAACGTGTAGTCGAACTATTCCACTCCATTGACTAGAAAGCCTTCAACTTCCTAGCTTAAAAGAGACCTTTGAGCAATGTGACTGGATCAAATTTCTTAATCTTGAATAGTCAGTCTATCCTAATGTCGTGAAACACTTCTATGTCAATCTCACTCATGATGACACATATGAAGAAATCAAATCCCACCTACATGGCAAACATTTCTCCATAGCAGAGTCTAAATTAAACGAAATCTTCGACACTCCGAGGTTCCCTATATCAAACTTGCTCCAATGCATTGACCTCACACCAAATATACCCAAAACCAAGCTGCACTAGCTATGAGTGGAGGACAAGTAGATACATTTGTTCAAGGAACTTTTCATAAGTATTTATACCCTGTCATGAAAGTTGTTTATCACATCATCACCCACATAGTTCTTCCTAGGTCTGGTCAATACACACGAGTAAATCTCCTTGACTTAGTCGTTCTTGCAAACCTTGTTGATCCTGCAGCTCCCAGAATTTCTCTAGGAAACCTTCTCATATATCAACTAATCAAAACCAAAGAGAAGCTACACTCTAAATGGACCAAGGGTGCTCGTCTATATTATGGAAATCACATCACCTTCATGGTTTGCAAAATCCTTAGATTTAGGTTTGCTGATAATGAAGATATCCTTCTCCCTACCATGAATGGCAAGATCTCTTTAGTGACCTTGATCATAAAAGGACTCACAAAAGAAACTTCTCAATCCACTTAGTTCCTTCTACCTCTGAGCACCAGGATCCTGTATCTCAGTCATCTAAACTTCCTAGAGATCCCTCCACAGCTCAAACTCCTCTCGTACAATCCACTCAGCTACATAAAATCTTCCCACTGCAACTTGCACTCCCTCCTTTCAAGTAGAGAAGATTGGACCTCTATGTGAACCAAAGTGGACATCATGTCAACCAAACTCAGCACAATGTTTGGTCAACTGAGTCAAGTACTTGAGCTGACAAAGAAATTAGAAGAAGAGCAGTGTAAGGGTGCTGAAGTTAGTAAAGATCTTCAAGCTCATAATAATCAAGCCCATCGATGTTGGGAAGTTATGGATGGTTTCATGCGAGCAGCTAGCTATGAGCCTGCTGCGCAACATACATTTGATAATTACAAAGGGGGAGAGACTAATCTGAGGAGTGAACAACCTGCATCTGCATCTGAGCACATAGTAGAGGAGAGATTTGAACCCATTCCAGAAGAGGTTCAAGAGGAGGAAAACAGGGAAACTCCTAAGGATGATGAGGATCAAAGGCAAGTGAATGAGCCTGGTGACACAGAACCAGGAGAAGCTGTTGAAGTTGAAGAAGCTGCTGAGCAAGACATTGACCTTCAAACTGCAGCAGCTGATCAAGAGAGAATTCCTGCACAAGAGGAAGAAGTTGGCCATACAAATATTGAAGTACTAGCTGAACAAGCAATCTTTGAGATGCATGATGGCCAGACTACTACTGAAGCAGCAATTGTGAGAGACGGGGTAGAGGATGAGCTTCAAGACCTAGTTGCTGAGCAAGATGAAAGCATCAAGATCTTGATGGAAGAAGTTGTGAGCAAGATAGTAAATGAAACAACTAGGATCACTAAGGACATAGCTGGGACATCAACAAGTTCTTCTTCCTGAGAGAAAGAAGAAGAATAAGGACAAGGAGACTTAGCTAGATATTGAAAACTTTTTGTTGTAAGTAAAACATCTTGAGTCTGAATGATCAAATGTATATTGATTTATGTGTCTGAAAGCTTTGAGTCTGAATGTTTGTAATGAGTGATATTTCTCCGCGTATGGCATTTTGATTTCAGGAATGAAATGAATGTTCTCTTATAAAAAATCTTTTGAGCAAAGATAATTTCTGTAGTATGCTTCAAAATGAAAAAGTGCTAAATAAATTGCAGAGCATTTATGTTTTATATATCTTGAATGTATGCATGGGTTAAGGGGTAGATATATGATTAAGGGGGAGAATTTCTGGTTAGTTAAATTTTTGTATGATTTTTATGTTTATAACTAACCCTAAGTTCACTCCTCATAAATTTGAAATCATCAGAAAGGGGGAGATTATTGAAACTAGTATCCCGAGATTATTTTGGTGATCACAAATTTGTGAGGGAACTTAGTCAGTACTAATGAACATGTTGAAATGATCTTTGAAAGACAAAATTTTTATGTTCAGAGAATGATAGGTCGACCAAGGGTGAAGAACGAACAACCTATGCACAGAGAAGACATAAAGAAAAAATCCTATGTGTGCAGTGGTCATCCAAAGGATGCTAAGTGGTCGACTAATGTGAAGAACAAATACTAAAGAGATGGAGTCAAGTACTGGGCGGTCGACCAAAGGTGTTGAGTGGACGACCGAAGGTTCTACGTCAACAGTACAGAGGATGGAGAATGAGCGATCCAAGGAGAAGTGGATGCTTGGTGATGAGACTTAGCTGAAGATATGATAGGGCTGAAGAAGGAGAGGTTGTCCAAAGATGAAGAGCGGACGACCGAAGAACTAAGGAAGAAGNAAGTTTGTTAGGTCTGAGGTGAACTGAAGATCGGTCGACCGCAGGATGAGCGGACGACCGATGAGGAGACAGAGGTCGTCCAAGGGCTGAAGAGACAAAGCAGTGGTCGACCAGTCCATCTGACAGAAGGAATAGTGGACGTCCAAGGAATCTGATGAGTTGTCAGAGGACGTTCGAGAATCTCAGTGGAAATGAGCGGGCGTCCAAAAAATGTCAGAAGAAGATTTGGTGGACGTCCAAGGACTCATTGGGAAATGAGCGGACGACCAAAGTACTGAGTGAAGAGGGAGCGGACGTTCGAGGATCTCAGTGAAGAATGAGCGGATGCCCAAAGTACCCAAAAGAAGAAAGAGTGGACGTCCGAAGGATTCAGGGAGAATCAATGGACGACCACAGAGGTGTCAAAGGTGTTGGCACAAGTCAAGTCGATCGATCGAAGATGAAGTGCGGGCGACCGAAGGATCTTGACAGAGGTCTTCAACTCAAAGAGTGGACGTCTGAGGGATTGGTGTTTTTCAGGTTCCTAAGTCCAACATTCCAATTTCTCTCTTTAACATATTAAACATGTCTCCTCCCAAAGGTTTTCTAAAAATATCAGCTAGTTGTTTCTCAGTTGGGACATGTTAAATAGAGATGGTATTGAGTGATACATATTCTCTAATGAAGTGATACCTTACGTCAATGTGCTTAGTCCTAGAATATTGCACATGATTTTTAGTCATCTCTATTGCACTGTATTATCACACTTTAATGTCATAGTCTCACATGTTATGCCATGATCTAGAAGTTGTTGTTTCATCCATAACAATTCTATGTATTCAGCTTCAGCTGTGGAAAGATCAATTGAATTTGCTTCTTGTTAGCCCAGGATATTAATGAGCTACTAAGGAAACAACACATGCCACTAGTACTCTTTCTATCTACTCTACATCCAGCAAAATCTGAATTAAAGTAAACGTGGATGTCAAATAAAGAATTTTTATCATACCATAATCCTAAGTTGGGAGTGTTCTTAAGATATATCAAACTTCTTTTGGTGGCCACTAAGTGAGATTCCTTATGATTGGCTTGAAATCTAGCACATGGACATACAATGAACATGATATATGATCTAGAGGCAGTTAAGTATTGGAGACTCCCAATCATACCTCTATATAGTTTCTGATCTACATTGTTTCCTTTTTTATCATTATCAAGTTTAGTAATAGTACTCATGGGAGTGGAGTTGGGCTTGCAATCATCCATTCTAGATCTTTTAAGCAACTCCTTTATGTACTTTCCTTGGTTTAGAAAAATTCCATCCTTGGATTGTTTTACTTCGAAACCTAGAAAGTAAGTTACTCTCCTACTAAACTCATCTCAAATTCTTTGTGCATGAGAGTATCAAATTCTTTACACTTTTGAGAATTTGTGGATCCATAGGTAATTTCATCCACATATATGTCCACAACTAATATATCATTCCCACGATGCTTCAAGAATGCTGTTGTGTCTACCTTCCCTTTTGAAAACTCATTTTCAAGGAGAAATGAGCTTAATCTCTCATACCAAGCACTAGGAGCTTGTTTTAACCCGTATAGTGCCTTAGAGAGCTTAAATACATAATCCGGGTGTTTTGAGTTCTTAAAGCTTGGACGTTGTTCAACATAAACTTCCTCATTTATGTATCCATTTAGAAAGGATGACTTCACATTCGTTTGAAACAATTTGAATTTCTTGAAGCAAGCAAATGCTAAAAGAATCTGAATTGCTTCTAAACGAGCAACTAGTGCAAAAGTCTCATCAAAGTCAATCCCTTCAATTTGAGAGTAACCTTTTGCAACAATTCTAGCCTTGTTTATCACAACAACTCTAGTTTCATCTAATTTGTTTCTAAATACCCATTTATTCCAACTATGGGATGATCCTTAGGTCTCTTAACCAAATGCCAAACTTGATTATTTTAAAGTTATTTAGCTCCTCATGCATGACATTTATCCAGTTTGGATCTTCTAGAGCATCATCTATAGTTTTCAGTTCTATTTGAGATAAAAAGAAAGAAAAAGCATAAAAAAATCTTAATAACTTTCTTGTTCTCACACATTCATTTATGTCACAAATAATATTGTCTAAGGGTTGGAGGGTACTTGTCTCCAATCATTGTGCTCAATAAGAAGCAATTCTACCTCTATATCAATTCCTTGTGGGTTTTCCTCATTCACCATAGCAATTTCATTATTCGTGGTTTCGATGGATTGAGGATCTTCCTCCTTATAAGTCAGCTCATCTAGGTCATGGCCATCTTATTTTCCTTATCCAAGATCTTAAATTTTTCAAATTTATTACTGACATTGTCAATTTCTTTGAAAGTGACATGTATATTCATCAACTACTAAAGTTTTCTTATTATACACTCTATATGTTTTGTTGGAGTTTGAGTATCCTAGGAATAGTGCTTCATCACACTTTTCATCATATTTTCCAAGTTTATCCAGGATTTTTAAAGCAAAGAACTTACAACCAAATACTCTAAAGTATGAGATATTTGGTCTTTTGCCATACACTATTTAAAAATAGGTTTTCTTTTCTAAAGATTTAATCAATACCCTATTTTGAATATAGCATGAAGTGTTAACAACTTTTGCCTAAAAATATTTGGGCATCTTGCTCTCACTTGGCAAGGTCCTTGTCATTTCAATTAGAGTCCTATTCTTCCTCTTAGCAACTCCATTTTGCTGTGGAGTTCTTGATGTTGAGAATTGATGAAGAATTCTATTATTCTCACAGAATTCTTCAAAACTTAAGTTTTCAAACCCACCATGATCACTCCGGATCTTGAAAATTTTCAAATTTAGTTCATTTTGAACTCTTTTTGTAAAGATTGTAAAATATCAAAAGTTTCATGTTTATGTGCAAGAAACAAAGTTCAAGTGAATCTAGAATAGTCATCTACAATCACACACATATATTTCTTACCACTAAGACTGGTGGTACAAATTGGACCAAACAAATCAATATGTATTAATTGTAGAGGTCTATTTGTAGAGATTTCATTTTTTGATTAAAAGGTGCTCTATGTTGTTTTTCTAATTGACATGAAGAACATACAATATTTTTCTCAAATTTGGTTTTGGGCAAACCTCTAGCACAATTATGTTTCACTAGTTTATGCATGACCTTATAGTTTAAGTGTCCTAATCTTCTATGTCATAATTCTATTTCATCATGCATAGCATTTAAGCATTTGTGATTAGGCAAATCATCAAAGTCAATCACAAACACATTTTGATGCCTAAACCCCATATGCAAAACTTTTTCATTCTTATCGCATCAAGCATGTCTTGTTCAAATTTAACAATGTAGTCTTTATCGCAAAGTTGACAATACTCAACAAGCTATGTTTTAAGTTTTCTAATAATCATACATCTTCTATAATTATGCTACCGAGTTTTCCAATATTACCTTTACCAAGGATTTTTTCTTGGTTGTTATCCCAAAAGGTGACTTTTCCACCTTGTGTTCTTGTTATGCTGAGAAAGGTTTCTTCATTTCTAGTCATGTGTCTTGAGCAACCATTGTTGAGGTACCATCTTGTTGATTATCCTTTGCTTCTTTTGGCACCCTACAAGAACAGTACAAAATTTATATTTTTGGTACCCAAAATACTCTGGGTCTGGAAGTGTTAGTGTTGAAAGTTCCCTTAGGAACCCATACTTGTTTGATATTAGCACAGATACCTTTCCTAGATATGCATTCAAAACTATAATGTCCTAAGTGATCAAAATAAAAGCAAGTAACATTTTTCACATATGATTTCCTAAAATCATGATGAGCATGGATATTTCGGTTTGCATGCATGGCATTAGATCTACTCAAATTCCTCTTTACATGCAAAGGAGTGACATAAGAGTAGGAGTGTTCATAATGATTTCTGAGATTTTTCATGTGAGCAGATTTTGTGATTTTCTTGTATAGGAAAGCATAATTCCTTTGTTTGTGTTTGAATGTAGTCTTTGTGTTTTTAACATTAGCATCTTTCATTTGTGAAGACATGTTATTTGTGTAAATAGACTTAGCATGAGAACTTGTGAAGAACATTCACATTTTTATTCATGTTGGTTGAAGTACAAGAAGTAGAGGTACTAGGAAGATTTGGATTAAAAGAATGTGAGGCTTTTACAAAAGTAATTCCTTGAGACACATTATCACAAAAAGGACTCTTGTGTTGGGACAACATTACATCTAACATCTTCCCACCATAAGAGAAGGTTTCAAATTTGTTCTTAATATCAAGCAGTTCTAATTTCAAAGAACTAATAGTGTCAACATGTCCCTCTAAATTATCATTGTTAGTTAACACTTTGGCATTCAAGTCAGAAATTTATTTTTCAAAGTCGTCATTGTTTTCTTTCAACTTATTGTTTTCTTGAACAAGACTATCAGTTTTCCTTTTCAGGATAGAGTGTTTTTTTATCATAATGTTGAACCCTTTATGCATATCACACATAATATCTTCCTCACAGTCATCTTCATCAATATCACTATCACTATTATTTGAGTGAATAGAAGATACCACATCATTTACCATGAGGAATTGTAATGCTTCCTCTTCTTTTTTCTGAAGATGCTCCTTCAGCTTCATTGTCTTCATCACTTGAGTCATCCCAAGCGACTTTGAGTGTCTTTTTCTTCTTGTAATCTGAGGAGCTTTTCACTTTGTTCTTCCTAGTCAGAGTTGGACATTCACTCTGGTAGTGTCCAAGCTTGTTGCACTCACACTTTATCTTGGACGTGTCGGCTGACCCCTTCTTCTTCAAGTCTCTCTTCTTCTTGGAGAGCTTCATGAATTGACTAAGCCTCTTTGCATATAGGGTAAGCTTCTCCTCATTGAAATCTGCATCACTTTCATCAGATTCTTCATGCTCATCTTCACTCTCAAATATCTTAGATTTCAGAGCTAAGGCCTTCTTCCTTGAGCTTGCTTCTTCTCTTTCTTCTTCAAGTGACATCTCATAGATCAGGAGAGATCCTATGAGATCATCGAAGTCAAGCTTGTTCAGATCTTGTTGTCCCTCGACCACAATCCTCTTCATGTGCCATTTCGGTGTCAAGGACCTGAGGAACTATTTGACTTTTTGAGCATTAGACTTTGGGTCGCCCAAAGCGGCTAACCCATTCACAACATCATTAAACCGAACTAACATGCTATTTACATATTCATCATGTTTCATTTTAAAAGAGTCGTATTGGTGATTTAAAATGTTTAGTTTTGATTCTTTTACTTTTTTTGTCCCTTCATGAGTAATTGCAAGTTTTTTCCAGATTTCATTATCACTAGTACAAGAAGAGATTCTATTGAATTTTGTTTGATCTAGTGCACAAAAGAAAACATTTTTAGCTTTCCAATCTAACTGAATTTGATTTTTAGTTGTAGAATCATATTCACTGCTAGGTATAGGAACGTCAACAATATTTACTACCCTAGTGGGCAACTCAAAACCATTTTCAATGACATCCCAAATATCATTGTCCATGGAGCATACATAAGCCTACTTCCAATAAGAGAAGTTAGATGCATTAAAAAGGGAGGTCTAGAGGTGGATTGTCCTTCTCCTAGGGTAAATCAGTTTGATGCCTTTTTGCCTCTAGATTGTTAAGTCTATACAAAATTTTTAGGTAGACACAAATTTATACACAAATTTATGAGCAACCTATGCTCTCATACCAATTGTAGGATCTAGATGGCACCAAGAGGGGGGTAATTGGTGTATTAAAAATCTTTTGTTCTAAGTTGTTAATGCAGCTGAAATAATCACAAAATAATTGCAAGTAAAACTAGATGCAAAGATGTAAGAAAACACAACAGATTTGTTGATGAGGTTCAGCCAAACTCTTGGCCTACGTCCCCGCTCTGGTCTTCTCGAACTCAAGACCTTCGGAGTTCACTAGATTTCCTTCTTCAAGGGCGAAGGCTCCCTTACAACTTTCTTTCACCTTTCTTTCTTTCGAAGGCAAGAAGAGAACCTCTTACAACTGTTGAGTTCACTCTTGAACACTCAATCTACTTCCTTCTATTCTGAATTCTCACTAGAATTCTCAGAAGGAGGAACTAAGGCTTTTCACTCAAGCTTACAAGTTCACTAATCAATTTGCCAAAGTTTGTTCCAAAGATTCTTGGGACTGAGTCTTGGGACTGAGTTTTATACCTTTACACAAACGTCTAATCTCTCTCTCGAAAACTAGCCATTAATGCAAGTACACTACTCTTCACCTACTCCTCGGTCGATTGCTTTTGCATCATCGGTCGACCGCTGCTCCGGTGAACTCATCCGTTGATCTTTCATATGGTGCTTCGGTCGTCCACCATTCACCTTCGGATGTCCGTAGTCACGAACTTCACCATTTGTTCCTTCTTCTTACTCCCATAGGTCGTCCACTGCTTTCTACTGTGCATATTGGGCGACCTTTTCTTCCTTCAAGTTTTTTCATTAAACTCCTTCGGTCGTCTGCTAATTGAACACCAATCCTTTGGTTGACCTATCTTGACTTGAACACTTTTCTTCAACCATTCTTCAATCGTTTGTTGCTGTCACTCAGGAACTTCGGACACCCTTTGCTTCTATACTAACGTATTTTGGTCACCCACTTGTTCTTCTGATGCATGCATTTTGTAACATATTTTAGGACCTGCATTAGGCATAATTTTGAGTCATTTTGGCATCGCATGCATCTATTTTATTCTTTATTTGCTCATATTATTTCGCATGATTCTACTCTTGTTGGTGACTATTTTGTACGAAATCAGCTGAAAAGGCTAAGGTCTGGAATCAACTCACAAAATGAGCGCATCCGGAACAAGGAAATCAATTTTAAGTAATCATCACGGGCCGTGACAGGTCATTACGAGCCGTGATGAAAGTATAAAAGCAGCAGTTCAATCATCACGAGCCATTACACGCCATCACGACCTATCCAGCAGGCATTGAAAGTTACAAATCAAATGTCACGGGCCGTTATCGAGTATAACGGGCCGTTATGAAGAAGGTGACGACTGCAACATGTATCACGACCTATGCCGAAGCTTCAATTCAGAATTCCCAGATGTTATGGGCCGTTACAAAATGTTACAGGTCGTTACATGACATATCACGAGGCATTAGGTGATATCACGACGTATGCCGAAGCGATGCCGAAGCTACAACGAAGACGTTATGGGCAGTGATGTTCCATCACAAGCCGTAAGTAGAAGAAGCCGCCTCGAAAGATAGCCTGAGCACGAGTTACGGGTCGTTACTAGTTGTTACGGGCCATAAATAGAGAAAATCGCCTCGGGAGAACGGCTTTAGCACGACTTATGGGTCGTGATGATTCATCACGGGCTGTGAAGGACAAAGACCAGAGGAAGAATTGATCATTACGGGTCGTTACATTTTGTAACAGGCCGTGATAAGATGTCGCAGATTTATATAGTCGCGGATTTGATAAGATTCGACGGTCAAGAAGATTTCTATTCAATCCAGGACTTTAGAGACTTGATATTGAGAGACTCCTGAGGATTTAGAAGAGATTTTTAAGGGATTTAATCACAGTCATTGATCGAGATCAGGAGATTACTGCAGATTCCTATGAAACCCTAATCTAGAGGGGGTATAAAAAGGAGACATTATAGAGATATTCAAAGGAATTAGAGATATTCAGAATATTATTCATAGGATAAAGAGGCGAATTTGAAGAGAAGAAGCCAGAGAGATCTATTTGAAGCTTGAAGCAAAATTCAGATCTTTTGGAGGCGAAAAAGAGTAAAGGGTTGAAGATCTTTTGCAGAGATCTAGAGTTTAATTTATTTTCTTTTTGAAGAACTTTTATCATGTTTAGCCATTTTTGTTAGAGAGTTCCTGAACCCTATTTTGGATTGAATCTTAGTGATTTGTTTCTTTTAGAATATGCATGTTGTCCTTGATGTTGTTCTTTCTCTGTGATGATCATGGATTTCTTTTATTGACTGTTTAGTGTGAAAGAATCCGTGGCTTGATCTGTAGAGAGGATTGATCCTTGAATTTAAATTCCTAGCATCGCATATCTCAATATAATTACTCGCGGGAGATTCTAGATTGTGTGGCCTGTTGATTGGACTTGCTTAAGCGGTC
>LTAE01014413.1:0-11461 GCA_001647135.1 Pontederia paniculata | reverse complement strand
AGTGCTTTGAGTGATTGAAAGTCTTAGTTCCCCTTCTGTGATTCGAGTGAAGAATCCAGCATAGAAGGGACCAAGAGTTTTTGAGATTCGTAAGAGGTTATCTCCTTGTCCTCGTGCAAGAAAGGAGAAGTTGTAAGGGAGCCTTCGCCCTTGAAGAAGGAAATAGTGATCTCCGGAGATCTCAGTGCGAGAAGACCGGAGCGGGGACGTAGGTCAGGAGTTCGACCGAACCTCGTCAACAAACCTTGCATTTGTGTGCTTGTTTGTTTTCTCTTTACTTTCTTCTCTCTGCTTGTTTATATTTGCATGTGCAAGCTTCCGCTGATATAACTCATCTAGTAAGTAAAAGAGAGAGAAAATTTTATACACCAATTCACTCCCCCCTCCTCTTGATACTATCCAGATCCTACCTAAGTGTCCCATCCTTGACCTGGAATCAGATGAGTTGCCAATGACACTCGAAGTTGTCGATATCCACCATAGTTGTTCTTTGTTGGGCAATTGGTGTCCATCTGATTTTCATGAAAGTGCTAACTTTGGTCAGGTATAATTTTCTAGATGCATTTTTTTTTGTCTACATTATGTAACTTGCTACTACATTTTTGCTTTCTACCATTCATTTTCAAACTAGCTCCTCAATTGGTTTATATTCATAGGATCTTAATGTAATAGCAACAGTGTATTAGTCTTTTGCTTCATAGATAAAAATAGCATTTATACTTTCTTTTTTTCCTCAACGATACAAAACTAAAATAGGAACCAAAAGATGGTGGAAAGCCTAACAGCGTCTTTTATTTCTATGCCAATTTTTTCTTGCAAAAGTTTGGACTAAATAATTGTTGTAGTTGTTCCCATTTTTTTTCTAGGCAATTCGAAGAAGGTTAGTCAGGCAGAAGCACCAAGATTACGACGACCCAAGCCTAATAAGGGGCAAACAGAGAAAGAAAAAAGAAAGGTCGTCGGCTCTCCTTTTACAAAGGAGAGGGAGCAGGAAAGAGTAAAACAGGGGGAAAAAGAAAAGGAATTGCTAGCGGTGGCATCGGAGCGCACCACAATGTGGAGCTCAGTGAGGAGAGCGCATCAAGGTACAAGTAATGGATTGAAGGATGCACGCAAGAGCGCGACCGCCAGAGAGAAGAGCACGATGATTGGTGTACCTAAATGGGATTTTCTTGTAAATTACAGAGCTAAGTGTTCTTAGATGTAAAAGAAAAAAGGAGTCCCTTGCTTGGGTAAATAAAATGTAGGATATGACAAAATTGCTTAAACTAGAATGCATGCTACTATAACACAAATTATTAAAGATATTTGAATGGAAGTTTATTAGGTGATTTAAAATAAGATTAGTTGAATAACAATAGGAACCTTTAACAATATAAATGTATAGTTTAATCTTTTCGTCAATGATACTGTAGCTATTTTAAGAAATGACTAGTGTACAATTGTTGGATATACTTTAGCATATTCTGAAATTACTGTACCAAATCATAATATCACTGTAGCAACTAGTGTAATGAGCGTAAAGCATTTTACTAATAATGTAGCAACCAAGATTAATTAAGTTGTAAAGAAATAATAAATAAGAAAATATTTTATTGTCTATCTCAACATGTTTATGTTTATCAATTAGTGAGATTAAGTTAATAATCATTATATAAGGTGCAATTAGAATAATATTTCTATTTGTGGATGACAATACTTTCAAACTAGAAATTTGATCTCCATCGAGCATGGATGTCGAGGTGAGTGTATTTTCATAAACTTACCCGTTCACACTGTAGGTGGACCTACCTTTATATGCATTCTGTATCTCATGCTATTAATTATATAAATTAATGGTACGATTGTCTTTGAGCTAATGTAATGTATCTCATGCGATTAATTATATGAATTAATGGTATGATTGTCTTTGTGTCATTTGATTGTTTTATGATGTTTTTGATGGATGTATTGTTATGATTTCCTTGTATTCATTATATAACATTGAGTTTTGTTATCATGAATTTTCGAATGTATCTTGATTTATGAATTTCAATTCTTGTGTGAAAATATATATACTTCAAAGTAAGATTTAAATGAAAATTATTTTTCTATATGATAACCTTGCGTATGCACTACGCCATGCATGATGAGGATCTCACATAAGTGAGGCACATCACTCATGCAAAGGCAACAATTTGCGTTGACGAGATGATAGAGATGTATAGCGCTTGCATAAGCGAGGCAAATCACTCATTTCGTAGACGATGACTTGCATTGTCGAGATGATAGAGATGTGGAGATTGTGTAGCGAGGTAGACCACTCGCTTCGTAAGTGACGAATTGCGTTGTCTATATGATAAAGATGTGGAGCTCACGTAGATGATTACTTGCATTGTCGATATGATAATTACATCAAGGAAGTAGGGTTGACTTGTGAAAGGCGAGATGATATATCAACTTATATATTATGATAATGCATATCATGTTTTGGTTGCATTACGAATGATTATTTCTTTTATACCAAAGGCTATGTATGATATTAAATTTATTTTGATCTGGAAGTCAATTTTGAATTTGATTCATTTGAATTTGATTTCCTATTTTTCATGTTTCTAGAATCGTTCTTCACTGTGCTCTTTATGCTCGCCTCTCTTTTTTGTGATTATATGTGTTGTAGGTGAGGAGAGACCTCTTATGTTGAGTGATGTTTTGTTTTCTTACTCACGTAGACACTAAAAAAAATTACGAAAGTAAGAAGGAGAGGATTGAGTGTTTATTTTTAGTCTTCTTATATTGCTAGACTTGTTTGTAGACATTATATATGAAACTAATTTATTTTTGGTATTATGTCGGCGTGATTGTTGACTTCATTTGAGGGCTCATCTATTCTCATTTGTATATCATTATTAATTATTTCATATAATTTAGCTTGGCTCTTTATGTCTTATGTGTATTGATGACTTTATAGACTTTACATATAAATTATGCCATTTCTTTTGAAAATTTAACGAGTTAGTTTATTTTTTGAACTTGAATAATAGAGTTTGAATTTGAATAAGTGAATTGTCTGTAACACTCTTGTGGCGCCTTGGTGGCAAGGTCGGGTGATACAAGTGATGGTATTAGAGCCCAGACTTTAGTTGGAAAATTTTGATATGGTGATGATTCTTGATCGATATTGGAACATGTTATAAATAGCAACTCTTGATCAATATAGGGAACTATTACAAGTAATAGTTTTTGTTTGATATCGGGACCTGATGTGAGTGGTAGATCTTGATTGATATTGATATTGATACCAATAGCAGTGATAACTCTTGGTTGATATAGGAACCTATTGTGATGGGTAACCCTTGGTAGATATTGGGATTATAATGAGTGGTATTATGTGTCTTTCAATTCATATCTAAGATTTTCGAGAAGTGATGAAAAATGATTTATATGATAATGTATGTTGACAAATGATGTGTGCTAATGTATCCTAAAAATATCGCTAGCGAGTGCAATAGTCATTATCAAGTTATAGTTAAAGATGAGTTGAGTTATTGTTCTCACGAGGATTATACTACCCTAATCTAATCTCACAGACCACTAAGAGTGGTACATTTGGTTGGAGTAAATGATTTTTCAAAAGATAAAATAAAAATATAAGATTAAAGATATGATCAATAAGAATTAGGATGACATCAAACACTGGACGAGGATGGAAAAAAGTAATAAGGAATAAACCAGGTTTTTGGATTTGTGAAAAGCTTTCTGGTTTGATTGTAATCGGATTTTGAACTGATCTATTACTTATGATTGTATTTTTGGATTCACTCTTGTTTTCATTAGATGATACGCCTTGATCGAGGGGCATTCATGGATTCAACTGTTCACAATTCTATGATTCCTTTGGTCATTTTGGTTTTTTATTTTTCGTGGACGCTTTCACGTTCCTGCAATTGTGAGGAACTTATCTGTTCATTTAAAGTTTATAATGACTGGAGGACGAACCATCCTCCTTCATTCACACATAATTTAATAGTGAGCTCCATCATTGGTTCTGCAGGACTATGATGCATGGGTTGTATGCCAAAAGGCCGTCAACCTAGAGAAGCTATTAGATACTCCTTAGGTAGGTTCCAAGACTCCTTTTCGCTCTTCGATGCCGACCAGCTAGGAGATGGTGATTGGTGTCCCTCAGAAAAGAGGGGAGCAAGTTATATCGTTAGAACTAATACCTATTTTATATGTAGGAGCATTTTGGAAGAATTTAGAATATGTTCACGAAGCATATGCATGGAGTATCTGACAAGGTCTCTTCTATTGCCAGCCGTTAGGAATACACAAGCTTATTGTTGAATATGTTCCATCTCGGTTGTTGCCATAATCAACCAAACAAACCCTTGCCCTTGGCGTTTGAGAAGTGTTTTCGAAGACATTCGACTATTAAGTTCAGAATTTGAATATTCTTTTTGTAATCACATTAGACGTAGTGTTAACGTAGCAGCAGATTATCTCATTTATTTTTTTCGTAAATTGCATAACGATTCTTTTTGAGAGAAAAATCCTCTTCCGGGTATGAGTTGCTTGCCAGGTCTTTCTTGCAAATTTCACGAAATTTTAATTTTATGAAACAATGTTACGGGATGCATGATCTTGTTCATGACCTACTGACTATTACATGGAACAAAACATTTTCAGTGAACGATAACAAGAAGGCCCACATTGTATCATTTTATCCAGAAAAATCAGGACTTTCTAGTCATTTTGAGTCACTGAGAGAGAGTCAAGATTTGCAATCATTGCTGCTAAATGGAGATGATCACTTGGATTGTGCACGAAAAAGAATCCAAAGAAGCCCCAAAGCAGATCTCCTTGAAAATCATCTACACTTGAAAGCATTGGATTTGGGCTTTTCTGACATTACTGAGTTGCCCGATTCTATTCAGAAATTGAAGAATTTAAGATATCTTGGTTTGAACTATACTAATATCAGAAAATTTCCAGCATCTCTGTGCAGCCTCTACAATCTGCAAACACTTGAACTCCAAGATTGTGCTTATCTGCACACTTTGCCTAAAGAAATCAAGGAGTTAATTAGTTTGCGACATCTCGACACCCGAAAGCAATCAGGTTATGTTGGAATGCCACATGGGATTGGCCGGTTAACTAAACTCCAGACCTTATCTGCATTTAGTGTTGGAGAAGATAAGTGGCATTCCAGTATTAGCGAGCTGAAGAACTTGGTGAACCTCAAGGGAGATCTTTGTATTGGAGGATTGATGCATGTGATCAATGTGATGGAAGCAGAGGAAGCCAGTCTAAATAAAAAAGAATGGCTCGAGAGTTTAACATTACAGTGGTCAAGGAGTGGAAGAAAAATAGAAAATGGTGAGATAGATGGAAATTCAAGTTAAGTGTTTGAGAACCTAAAACCACATGAAAACCTGAAAGAACTGATTGTGAGGGATTATTCTGGGGATCTGTTTCCTGGATGGATTGGAAATCCTTTGTTCTCAAATTTAATCTCCATCACCCTTGACAATTGTAGGTGGTGTGAGAAACTTCCACCACTTGGGCAAATCACATCTCTTAGGCAACTCTTTTATAAGAAGAATGGATTCAGTTGAATGTGTGGGAAGCGAGTTCTGTGGTTCTGAACATGTTTTGCATGCTTTTCCATCACTTGAGACATTAAATATATGGGAAATGTATAACTGGGAAGAATGGTGTGGAGTGAAAGATGGAGATTTCCCTCGTCTCCGTAGTCTTTCCATTAGTAGATGCTTCAAACTGTGGAGTTTACCATATTTTCCTAAATTAGATGAATTGACAATTCATTGTGGTGTAGAGGTGCCTATCCTTTCATACCTTCCTTCTCTAATATCCTTGACTATAGAAGGTTTCCAACACTTAAGGAGTCTCATTCTGCCTCCTGGACTGACTGCAATTAGGAAACTGGAGGTGAAAAACTGCAGTCAGCTCTCATCTTTGGTGGGCTTGAGGTACTCTAAAACTCTAAGGCAGATCATATTGGATAAATGCCCTATTCTTGTCCTAGAACCAAATCAGCTTCCATTGACACTTGGAAGTTGTTGATATTCACCAGAGTTGTTCTTTGCTTAACACTTGTCATCTACCTGATTTCAATGAAAAGGCTAATGTTTATGAGGTACATCTGTCAATTTTCACTTTTGTCTCAATAGTATACACAAAATGAAAAAGGAAAAAAAACAAATATTGTGGAACAATGTTGCTATTGTGTTTCTACCATTTTCTTTTTTTATGGGAGAATTTTGCAGAAGATGAAAGTAATATGGTTTTTCCCCTCTAAACAATGTTTCTTTCCAATTCGCCGAACAAGGGATCAATCACAAAATGGCCATTTCTTGTTTAGTTTTCCTAGAAGAATAGGTTATTTTTCTCACCGAAATTCCAACTGATTGTTCTCTTTTTCCCTAGGCAAATCGAAGAAGGTTGGTCAGGAAAACTCAGCGAGAAAATGAGGTTCATGATGCCAAAGGCAAAAAGGCTCCAAGATCGCAAAGTCCAGGATGATACAGGTGAAAAGCAGCTAGATCGTCAAGAGCAGCATCTTACAGGTGGTGGTAATGTTTTGTGGTTGAAGTAGTGAGCTATTTAAAGTTGCGGATTCAAAGAGACAACTTTGCGCTAAGCTGGCTGATGTACTTTGAGATAACGTGAAACTTGAATTATTGGCATACATTGCTAATGGTGCATCGACAGGGATTTTAGTTGGCGTTTGGATCTATTTTGCTCCACTTGCCAACTTTATGCTGTTCTCATAATTAGGTAGTGCGGCAGTATAGATGTGGTGAATTTAGAATATGTTTGGTCAAACAAATAGGTAAAGTGTAAACAACCAGATTTGAGATGTAATGTATATAAGAAAAAAGTAGTCCATTTCTACGAGTGAATAATTATAAGACTTCAAGATAATGATAAGAATGAAAGTTAGTTTCACATGAACAAAACATAAAGTTGATCATGGGCTTTAACATCCTCTTTTACCGTTCAAGACGCGTTTAAATTCATGCGGGTCATATGGGCCCAAAGCGAATAATTTCTTGAATGGATCGGGGGTGTTACAGAAGGTATCAGAGTCAACCTCGTGTGCTCACTTGAACCATGTGGGTCGACTCAACGAGGACGCTAAGCCCCGAAGGGAAAAAGATTGTAAGGCCCTAAGATGATGATAAGAATGAAAGTTAGTCCCACATGGATAAAACACGGAGGTGGTCATGGGCTTATATGTAGTATCATTTTTTACCATTCAAGATACTTTTTAAATTCGTGTGCGTCATATGGGTCTAAAACGAACAATTTCTTGAATGAATATGGGGTGTTACAATAATAATAAAATTATTTTACATAGAATATGTCATTAGTCATTACTTTTATATTATCCCCAATCTATATTAGGGGTGTTCATAGATGAATTCGACGATCTGAACCGACCCAATCTCAATTGGATCGGATTGTTGGTCGGGTCGAACCCGAACTGACCCGATCATAACCGATCATCAACGGGTCGGGTATAGATTTTAATTTTTCGAACCCGATCAATCCGACCCAACCCGATGACCCGAACTTTTATATATTTTTTATTAAATTTAAACCAAATTATTCTTAATAAGAATTTTATATTAGTTTAAAACTAAAATATATTAAAATTTTATACTTTATATCCTTTAAATCATTATAAAACATTAAAAAAATATGTTTCTTTATTTTTTAAAATATAATTGATGTTAAGTATTATAAAAAAATAATTAAAAATATATGAAAAATTCAATCGAATATACTGATGACCCGATCCGATCCAACCCGACCCAATGAAAATCGGATTGGATCGAATTCGATGAGTACTTTGTTATCAACCCGACCCAACTCAATCCGAACAAAATCAATTGGGTTGAATCGAATTTAGGTTCGGGTCGGTCAAACCCGACCCGTGAACACCCCTAATCTATATTGCCATTAAAAAAATACTATTGATATTTTATGTTATTAATTACTAATAGAATGAAATGATACTAATATTTTTTTAAAGGACGGAAATAATGAAACACAGTATGCACCCAGCAAGTCCCGAAAGATTTCCCAAATATAAAACTTGCTTACCAACTCGAAAAACATATGAAAAGAAATTCAATTTAGGAAAAAAAAAGATTAAAACAAAATAACGAAAACAATCTATTTTGTAGGATAGAATAAACAAAGACAGTACGCGAATTTCAGAAGATCCAAAAAGTTGCCTACGTGGGACAGTGTGGGACAGTGGTCTTTCTTTCTTTCTAATACAATGATTGTAAAACATCGCTTCATTTGTTTCACTATAAAACACTCATATAATTAATTATAAATTTTATAATTTATAATTCAAATTAAAATAATTTATAATCACCCTAATTAATATAAAATAAAATATAATTTTAAGTTGTTTCAATATGAATCATGAATTTAAAAATTGATGATTAATTATATGTGTGTTTCAATGTAAAACACATGAAAGATGTTTCACCCATAATGAACTATATATATATAGAGAGTAAAAAAAGAGTAACATTTATAAGATATTTTTTTAAAATTATTATTATTATTAGAAAATATTTGAATCTTATAAAATATAAGGTTAATTTGGTTTGATGTAATTGTAAGTTCGGAATGTAAATAATTATAATTGAAAATTTAGCTATAATTATATTTACAAAAGTTATTTTTCTTGAAATAAGATTTTGAAAAAAAATATTATTTAAGAATTTGATGTAAGTAATTAATTAAATAAAATATTATTATATATAAATAAATAATTATATGATATTTTTAATAATAAATATTATTTAATTTATATATCACAACTTTATATTTAATATTATAAAATTTATGTTAAAAATCAAATATTTTTTTTAACTTGTGACCCATCGACCCTCACATTCTCTTAATTCTTTCTCATCACTTTGTTATTATAAAAATAATTATTTTTATGACAATATATTATATATTTTTATTGCGACACGCATATATCATTTATTATATTTATTATCTGTAATAGATTTAAATTAACACCCTTAATATTTGGTTCATCTTTTAATTTTATATTTTTTTATATTTCTATTTACATTATTTATTATTATAATAATTTGAAATGATATTAGTTTAATATTAAAATATTAAAAATACTGTATTACTTTTTTTTAGGTTGTGTAATATTTATTTTGATATTTCATGCAGAATTATATATATATATATATATATATATATATATGTGTGTGTGTGTGTGTGTATGAGTTTAGCTACCTATTAAGTACATGATGATGTTAGCACATTTTAATTCTTTAATACATAATCAATAATTAATTTATAAATCATAATTTATTTTATTAATTTCATAATTCACCATTGATTATTGATTATGTATTATATGGCTAAAATATGCTCAACATCTCTATTAAGTATTAAAGTGCTTAATAGATACATTAAACTCTTAATATATTTATAACTTAAACTTATATTATTAATTTTTATTTATATTATTTTCATCTATAATATTTTTTCTTTTTATTTTATCTGCACTTTTATATTTTACATATATTATAAATTTATTTAAAAATATATAATATGAATTAGTAATTTTTTCTTTTAGATCCCACATCAAAAGGCCAACCTCATTTACGGTAAACACATTTCCAATTTCCTCTCTCCTTGTGGGCCCCACATCATAAAGTAATTGCAACTCATTTACTGCAATTGCATGCATGCAAAACAAACATAGAATTAGCCATTTACTGTGACTACATGTAATTATCTTTACGTCAAAACAAACTAGCTCGTAACTGCATGCGTGTCCACATCAAGTGGGCGTTGTATAGCAATACAAAGTATATGTCTATACCTAAGCATTACTATTTTTTAAGTTCAATGTAATTGGCAAATATGTAATACTTTTATTAAAAAAATAAAATATATATGATTGGTGTCACACCCCAAACTCGACGTCAGGACGTCACAAGGGATTATTAGGATAATTCACTAATTTCAATTCAAACTCTACTATATAATTGTCAAAATAAAACTCTCTGAAATTTATCAAAAAATTGTCATAATCTTCATTAGAAATATATTTATGTGTTATGTACATATAATAAATAGTTCAAGCCCGGCTCATATTTAAAATTCAACTGAAATATAGCAAAAGTAAATGAGCCAGGTACCCGAGGGGAGTCCAATAATACCCCATCGATAGAAATTTACACTAGGGTTCACAAAAGAATAGAAAAAAAATATGTTATGAAATAATTGAAAAGAATAATAACACTCATCCTTTCCAATTCATCACACACACATAATCCTAATTATTCTTTTTCTTTTAAGTGCTCGGTGAACATACAAAATATTCATCCATCACTCCTCTAGGAGCATCACCCCCTCACCTACAATGCTACAAGTATAAAAAATGACCTACAATGCTACAAGTATAAAAAATGACAAATGGAGGTGTGAGCATAAAAAAAACTCGGTGATAAATAAAGATTTCATGAAATATGTCGAAAAAATAAATCCAAGCAGAAAATCCAATTCCAAAATCATTTCACGACAAATATGTATCAAACCATGCATAGCATAATAAAAAAATGCTTGCAATACATTATGCAAGATTAAAACATACTATGCATGATCTAAATGTCTAAGTGTCATGACACCACTCATCAATTATGAGCACAACATCATCTGCCATATGTAGATCACCTCAATTACACGAGTCGTCGCTCAAGCACATGAGGGATAGAGGGAGAGCTACCACCATCTGTCACATGTAGATCACCTCAACTACATGAACCATCGTTCGACCACATGAAGGAGAACTACCATGGCCACGAGTCTACTCCTCCTTCCCACGCGAGTCACTACATGCTATAATGCATATGCATGATGCGTCATAAATTTTAAGATATAGTTTCATATTTAAATTATAGATTTTCATGCAGAATTCATAAAAACGACGCAATCACACACATTTGGAAATTTACGATAAGAGAATAATATCACAACTACTGAATCCATGAAAATCATGCAACGAAATTCGTGAAAACATCAAAAAAACCAAATCTCACACATGACGATCAAAATTTTACATCATTAATTAATATAATTAAACATATAAACTAAGAAAATAATTTAATTGGATCACTAAAAATATGGTTATATATAAGTTCATGAAATTTACTCATCTCGACAACACTCGACCCCCGTCGGATCTCTCGCATTCGACATATGTTAATGCCATTAGTGTCTTCTATCACGTGGTCACATTATTAAGTTGCACATACTCGAATGTAGTTTCTTAATAGTAACTATCACACGATATATATATATATTATTTAATATTTCCGGATATATTAAATTAATTTAGTTTACTACTTTGAATTCAATTATATTCACTTGCATTCGGGGACGGACCCATATACAAATT